>WUAP02158374.1:0-10127 GCA_015163945.2 Stichodactyla helianthus
ATTCTTTGGGCTCTTTTATCACCTACTTTAAAATCTGCTACTGGCCGGGAAAATCAGCATCGCTTTAAGCGATGTTTCCCCCTTTACGTTCCGCGAAAGATCAGCTTCCTTGCTTGACAAATTTCCCCGTTCATTTAGTCCCGAGAAAAAGTGTAGTCGCTCAAGTTCGCTCCACAAGTCGGAGGAAGTTCTACAAAATACCCCAAAGCAAATAATTGTGCTCTATTCTAAAAATTGAACTGACAATTCAAGCACGGTCGATTGCACGTCTCCCCCTATGTGGAATGAATTCGGACAGAATAGTTGCGCACTTTTAAATTCCGCAACGGCTAGTAATAGAACAAGATTGCCGACAGCATTATGACATGCACTTTGTAGAATTTATTTTAACTTTGCCAGGACGTTTAATTTTTCTCTTCTTACGGAGCATCCTGTTTTCACAGTCACCTCTATTACATGTTGTTCCAATGTGGTCCATCGTAGGCGGCCCAAATGCCCAACATTGCCAAACGATTAATATCACTAGGAAACAATTTGCCCACACAACGAATGATGTCATGGTGGTATTAATTTTACATGAAGATTTTGGTTCACCTTGACTTTTGGTAAAAATTCAAAATGTGAGCTGAGAGTTGGAATACAAATACCAACGAATATTACTGGTTTTTGAGAGAGGAACATACCGGATAACCCTGGATATCCGCAAATAATATTTTAGTTTCCTTATTTGGTAAAAAATGTGGGGTTTTTAATCACTTTTCCTAATTTCGTTGGATGACGTTGGAGCCACGCGCGCATACGTACGAATTCAACCAGTTGTTAAGTGTGACGTAATTCGAACGAAAAACGACTTCCGGGTCCAAAATGAAAAGCAGTTCTTTGAAGCTTTTTCTTGCTTTGTTCTTCATAGTAGGAATTGGTGTACATAGGTCTGTTTATTACAGGTGGAGGAGGAATTGTGGATAAACGTTTTGGTTTTAATTTAGCGCATTTTCTGAAAAATTGGACCCAGAAATACGTCACAACTTAACAGCCCTATTGAACGAAAATCTTTGAATCTCAATCGAGAAATAAGAATAAGCGATAAGAATTCTTCATCCATCGTTTCAGCTTGTTACGTTTTTGTTTTGGTCGTATGTTAAGCTTAATGAATTATTCATGTGATTTATTTTCGTTTTCAAAGTTTTTACGTTTTTCTTCGAATGGAAAAACTAATACAGTTAAAACACGGAAAAAGTGTATGTCTTTTTTACTAAGATTTTTCAAACTACAAACGATTCAAATGATTTGTATTATTTGTACATATTTATGAAATTTTATGTGAAATAATGCAAAATATGACATCATAAATAGAATTGAAATCAGGGGATTCCCCACTTTTCAATGTTTTTGTCAGCCAATCATAATCGAACTTACTTGACACTAAGACCTCTTTAAAATATTTGACATGATTTCTTTTGCTCTGTTAACCAGTACATTTTAGGTGCATTTTTTTGATTGAGTAATTTATCTATTTTTGTGAATGATCTCCATGACGTCATACTGTAATAATGCAATAATAAATATATAAAATCATCCATTAGAAGTGCCCCTCATTTATTGCTTCGCGATCTACAGATTATTTTATTATTCGAAAATCTATAGTAAGGCTCTGGCATTCTAAGAAATTTGATTCCCTTTTTATTATTATTATTATTACTATTATTTCATTTCATTTTATTATTCTATTTTTATTTTTATTTTTATTTCTACTTCTACTTTAATTTAATTTTTTAAACTTATATTTATATGCACATATATTTTATCTTTTTTTTTTAAATTTTATTATAAAGGTCATCCTTAACTGACAAAACAACGACAAGAACTGATTAACAATTTCAAGTTTGATCTGGGGTAGGAGAGTTTGGGGATTTTCTAAATCTCCGACACTGAGGGCACTACTGCCGATATTATTACCCTCACCCCCACCTCCACCCATATCTCTAAACATTTCTGGATTATTAAAAGGTCCTTTGCAGCAAATAATCACGTGACTGTAATTGGGTGAGCAAAATACTATTAGTATTCAAAACAAATTTCTCTAGATTTCTAATGCCTTTAGTGAAATGTTTTTCAAAATACTACTCTACTCTTATAACATGCATTTAATCTCAAGATACTAAGCATTTCAATGTTTGTTTGCCGTCCAGTGGAGCCTTCCCCAAGGGACCGTGAGCTCAATTCATTCGCTATTGAGGTCATATATCGTCATGTGGCTGTTTAATACGATCTTGGTGAAATTACGATTAAGAGCTTTTTGAGACACGGGGTTTCTGAATATTCCTGAAATGTTTATAAACTAACAAACCTTATTTTAAGTAGTATAAGTATTGCTTTTCACTTAACTTCAAATTAGAAGAGAAAATTTAACTCTATAGACGAAATTTCGGATGGGAAGTCCAACGGCTCTCCCGTTGTTTTTTAGGTTAACGATTGAGTTTTGATTTGATGATCGATAAACGCCTGTTCTCATATAGCAGATTTCGTATGACTGTGAAAAAGTCACGGCACAAACACGGCGTAGACATGGTCAAGGCACGGCAAGGAACTTTGGAATTCTAGAAAACATCACGGTCGCGGCAAGGCACGCTTACGACACGGACCGTGCCGCGACTTTTTCACAGTCATACGAAATCTGCTCTATGATCGCTGATCACTGTCAGCAAGCGATCATATGAGAAGCATCGTTCAAGGGCTCTCAGTTGCACGAGAGTGCCTCGTGCAATGCTCGTGACCTTGATATTAGGTGTAAAAATTACAGTCCTCAGAAATGCAGAAAAATCAAGAACGTCGTTATCTCATTCAGGTAAAACCGGTTATATACAGTTATTTCAAAAAATGTTGACGGGGCGAACGGTGATTGGCAATTGAACGACCGAAAGCAACTGTCGAGCATTAAGAATGTCTTCATATTCATTTCTTAAATATCTAAAAATGCATTTACTATTCAGCGAAGATCTTCAGAAGGCATGACAAATGAATATGAAGAAATTCTTACTGCTCCACAGTTTCTTTCGGTCTTACAATCGCCAATCACCGATCGCCATTCGCCGTTCGCCCCGTCGGCCTTTTTTGAAATAGCTGTATATCATTTTCTTTCATCTACTGACCTTTCATTGTACAGCCACGTGTAGTGATTTGTTCTCTAAAATTTGCCTTCTAATACAAAATTGGTCATTACCCTTTTCATACCCAGCAGTTTCCTCTTTCATCGTAAGATGATTTTCAAAGTTTGCGAAAGTCGAAGCAAAAATGTTGCAGTGTTGCAAGCTGTGGCTGCTTGTTGTAAAAAGTAGCTCATTCTACTTCGTGCAAGAAAATTAGGCAACTTGCAACATCGATTTTTGTTCCGTGACAAGTTGCGTACATGGATACGAGCAACATCGCTTTGCAACTTGCATCGCAGCAATGTTGCGCGACAAGTTGCACGATTTTGTTGCCCGTATTACCGCACCTTAAAGAGAAAATGATGTTGAATTGATTTTATCTTAAGCTTTCAAAATATTTCGTTTAAAAATTATAAATTCGCTTTTTTTTTTTTTTCCGATCAGAACATGAAACCAGGAGACCGTTGGATCATTAAATCCAGAGACGGGGTTCGTTACTTGATAAATGGCGGCATAAAAAATAATAAAATGAATAACTTTAAAACACGTAAATTGAGATTAAAAATGGACATAGAACTTTATTGAAATTCTTAATACTTAAGTGTATCCTCGGGAATCCGGGGGGGGGGGGGTAAAATACCCCTGGGAACGATATCTGTTAAGCCTGGTCCTCACTAGTAAGCAACATACGCTCAGTATTGCATTGATCACCGAGGTGTGAGAAAAGACAAACACTGCTAATGAGCAGTACCCTACTGAGTCTGCGTATGTTGCTTAATGCTTATGCTTATGTCGCTAGTGATCAGGACCAGGCTTAACGGATATCGTTCCGGGAATAGAAATTAATCTCTTTTCTGATTGGTTGACCCGCTTGGGTCGACCAATCAGTATCAAGTACAACTAGACAAATAAAATAAACGGTTAGCAATGTCTGCTCTCTGATAAGTTAGATTTTTGAAAGCTACAATTTGAATTTCGACTTCCGGAAGCTCTAACGGACTTTTTTTTTTCTGGGGACGAGAAACAAACTTGCGTGACATTCGTGACACCTGCCATTTGCAGACCATGGCCAATCATGTTCGCAAATCCACAATGAAAGTACTAGAAAAATGGTAAATGTGTGACTAGATTAACCCGCAGTGATCAATCAATGGATCAACCAATGATCTACAACATGTATCAATGATAAAAGATTGAGATGCTTTTCCCAATTAACAAGAATACACTGATAATGTGCCAACATGGGTATCTCATTTTATTGAAATACCATGATAGACTATTTTGGACTTTTTTTTTTTTTTTTTTTGTGAAAGAGGCTGAATCTTTGGACTCATTTTATGGTCATTTATACCCCTCGGATTTGGCGCGCTTTTACAATCTTATGTGACCTAAACAGTGATTTCTAGCTATTCAACAGTTTGGCATACTATTGCATATATAGCTATTTGACCTTTATGATAGTGAAAGGGCGCTAAAAGCCAGGTAGCCGTTCTCCTAATTTCGCAGACCCCCCCTTGATTGAGTAGCCCCGCGTATTTTGAAAGTTCATTAAAATAGTAATAACCGTTAATTTTTGGTCGTTTTGTTTTTGTTCGCCGTATACAGGTCTCAAGCTCAGTACAAGTAAGTTTTACTGTCGTGACTATGCCATAACCTAGTCATAAAACTTTTCTATATGTCGGGGTTACGGGACGCAGACAACAAAGAAAGAAACAGCGAACATTGAGCAGGACACAAATTAACTGCTGCTGTATACAGGCTATTGCACTTTGATTATAGCAATTTTACAATTTTAGTCAATGATTTGCCAGACTGAGAGAGGGGGAGGCCTGTGGATTACTCTGTTCAGTGGATTTCTCTGTTCAGTGGATTTCTCTGTTCAGTGGATGATTTCTCTGTTCAGTCGATTTCTGTTATTTTAACTGTTACCGATTTTTACTGTGTAGAAGAAATTAAATATTTGAAATCAAGCCTATTTCGGTTCGAAAAACTTTGTAAAAGTTTTTGGGTTGGTTTGTAAGTGTCAGTTAATTTCAATTCATTCAAGTCACTCCATTAACTATATTTATTTTCTTCATTTTGATCGCGTTTAATAATAAATCAGGCTATTGCGATCGTTTGGATACGCGGAAGTTTAAGTCGAGTTAGCAAGCTATCAGTTCGGTTGTAGTACACAAGGAAATTGTCTTGTTTCTTTAACGCCTACAGTTACAGATATTATATTAAAAAAATCCTAGATAAATTTTTAATCTTTGATAGCTTTAGAACCGCACGATCTTAAAGATTATCTGAAGTCGAATTTATTTGTTAGGAGCACATTTATAAGACGGAAGAAGGTGAGATGTCTTCTTTTCTGCAGTTAGTGTACAAACTGGAAATTGGGCATGAAATAAGTACTCGCAAACGAGCAAGGTGCTGTTACACTAGGCAATTTTAATTTCCTTGTAACTTAAGTTACAGTAGACATTGCCTAGTATAACGTACCAAAAGTGTATCGCAACTTGGCAAAACTCCGGTTGCGAGAGCTAGGTTTGCGAGTTTTGAGACTAACAGAAGCCTAGAATTCTCAGTTAATTTTAATATTTATTTTTGACTTGGATTGGTGTTGTGGGATGATTGGAAATACAGTTCAGTGGATAAAATGGATAAATTCGAACTGTTACATTTTTAAAATTCAAAATTAGCTATTTGGCGCTTCTTTTTATACAGTCCGTTGGTTCAGGGGAATCCCCTCGTGACAACAAAACGGGTAGAGAATATGATTTTGAAGTTTGGATTCCTACATTTTATTAATGAAAACTCAGAGCGAATAATCAGTCAAACTGGAATAGTAAGCTCACCGAAAAAGCGTTTTTGAAGATTTCTGAGAGTTGTCAGTGGGGGCGGAACGAACCAAAAAATGTGGGGGGGAGGTTTAAAGATTTATGAATGTTTTGTCGTAATTTGCTCATTTGTAACGGCCGTGTTTCTGAAATTGTGAGTCATAGTCTAAGGAGTCCCGTGAAAAACACGTTACTTTAGCAATGATCCATGCATTTAAAGTCCAGTTCCTTGACTGGCCCAAACAAAGCACAAGTAGGTTAGAAATTATCAAAGTATGTTATTCTTTGTTCGTTTGCGCTTGCATATGCCTTTGCTACAATTTCCACATCTATCTTGTCAGACAATGCTTTGTGGCAATGTAGAAGAAGACAGTTATTTAATCGATCTTGCTTTATCGTGTTCCTTAAGTACGTTTTCAACCGTCTTAATGCCGAAAAGGTGCGCTCTGATGTAGCTGAGGTAACGGGCATGGTTAAATATAATCTAATCGTGTTGTGTACTAACAATGTGCCAAAAAATGCACGTGCTTTCAAAATTTGTCTGGCATTTTCTAAGAAAGTGAAATAATATTACGTCTGGTTGCTCTCAAAATGGGTAAAAATGACAACAAGCAATAAGAAAACTCGAAACTACCCTTAAAAAAGGGGGGGCTCTGGCCCCTCCGGCCCCCCCCCTCGGCCGCCTATGGTTGTATGCTTAAAATAGTCAATGTAGTGGTAGTTTGTGTGAGTGATATTGCCCACAATTAGTGCGAATGGCGCTAGAACTACAAGGCACTTGAATAAAGAGATTTATTATTTGACCGGGGTCAAATCAAATGTAGACTAAATCGTTTTTAAGGCTGCGAGGTATTTCCGGGTCTATTTTTTCACAAAATCTGCTAAAAATAAAGTCAAAAGTATTACCCTTCAATCGATTCTACACTTGGAAGTGCAATAATCAAACTTCTTTACCACAATTCCTGCTTTTCATTTTAAATCCGGAGGTCGATTTTTCTATAGCTGTCGATCTGAGTAAAAGTCAGAATCGAATTCATTTCGAATGTCCCTCAATGCTAGGTGACTTTGGATACTTTCGGATCTGAATCATAAGATATATTTAACTTATTTACTGTTCTTGATGCTATATATATGCCTGGAAGTGGGGATGGAGGGAAATTGAAAAAAAAAAAAAAAGAAATGAAAATATTCCTGCCGTTTATGGCCTGGGGGGGGGGGGGGGGATTTTTAGGGGGTTCACAAGTTTTTGCAACGAGCGTGAGGGAAGAGCAGTAAAAAACGACAGACAGTAAGGGGGATCACATACATTTATCAGTAAATTTGTTCGAAAATGAGGGGTACAATTAAACTCCATAGTGCCGCAGTGTACCAATGTACTCCTCGCTTCCTTGTCTACAGTTTTTAAAGACCTATCTCCCTTTTGATCCTTTTAATTTCTCAAGCCTCCCTAATAGCGCTTTCCATGGATGACGTCAAAATGTTCGCTCGCTGTGCATTGTGGGATTAAAAGCGGACAAACAAACGAGACTTTTCAGATTTTTTAAAGATTTGTGACGTTCAAATGATGTCAACGCTTTAATTTCTCTTGTCCTAATCTTTCCCAGTTCGCTCTTCCAAAGAATCATGCCATCGTGAATCCTCCCAGGCTTCGGAAAGGGAATTAACGTCAGCCATTTTCTCTGAATATTGTGAATCTGAAATACATTCTCCCCAACAACGGTCTTTGCTTGTTACTTCCCCATATCCTCATAAAAGAGGTGCTCTAAATCAGATTATATATGCTTCTACGCATATCCTAGGTTTCTTTTTAGGAAATTTGTCCGCATTTCAATCCCATAAAGCTGTGCGATAGATCTATTTTTAGTAACCGTGGAAAGTGCTATTTGCCTCCATCAGCTTCCCTTCCTATCTTCCCCCTCATTCCCCCAAAGTAAGGTTCCTTACTGGAAATGCTATACCAGGAAAATTACTTCACCTAATTATTAAGTTGGCACTTAGGGTAGTTCTTGGAAAGAAAGTAGTCCAAATGTACCCAGGATGTTTGATTTTCCTGGACCAGCTTTCACTTTCACTCGGCTTATTCTAATCTAGTCATATTTCGTTTTTGTCTCGGTGTTTCCCCTCCCCTTTTTATTTTCTTCTTGGATAAGTAGGATACCGAAATTTAAACTTAAATTTTCGAGGTATTTTTCATTTTCATTTGCAGTTATTGAATTTACTGTCTTCTGGAACTTGGAATGAATACACGAAAAGCTGGATACGAAATCTCAGAACGAGACAAGAAAACCATCAATCCCAAAGTCCTTTGCTGCAAGTGCAAAAACATCGTACGTAATGCACTACAAACATCATGTGGTCATCGATACTGTGCTGGTTGTCTAGATAACGACTTTAAAGGGTAAGTACAACACTTAGGGGCAAGGATAGCTCAGTTGGTTAATGCGCTGCCTTCTGTGCATGAGGTTCGAGTTCGATTCCCAGTGACCTCACATTCTTGTTTCCACTTCTTTCGATTCCGTGTGGAATAAACTGCCTATAAGAGCAGATTTCTTTTGACTGTCAAAAGCTCGCGGCATACCTTGCCTTGACCGTGTTATGGCCGAGTTCGTACCACGAGCTTTTCACAGTCATACGAAATCTGCTCTAAATCTCCGTAAGCACGGAGCACTGGCACGGAGAGAGAGGATAAAAGGCGTACTTCGAAAACTTTTTGAAGAAGCACCCACGCTCGGGAGAATAGACCTTTCCCGAATTTGCTTGGATGATCATGAAACAATAGTTTCAAGTCGAGGTTGGCCTTGATAAACAAAAGAATCAAGTTCAGTCTCGACTTGAAACCATTGTTTCGTGGTCATTCAAGCGAATTCGGGAAAGGTCTATTGGGCAACCACTCTCCGCGTTATCGAAGTAAAATAAGGCGTCTTTTACTTAGTATATCGTGTCTAAACTTAACCCAGGCTCTTTGGACGTGGAAATCTTGGGAGAGAGCACTTCAGTCTTCTTCTAGGCGACGCTAATTGTACAGTAATATATTTTTAGAAACACTTTCTTTTACAATACAATTGTTTTCGTTTATTCTGTCTATATTTTTAGTCGATTATTTCAGTTCTGCCCAAACTGCTGTAGTCACCACTTTAATTTTCGGAACGTCATATTTAGAACTTTATATGTGAGCCCGAAGATACGAAAATGTCAAAGACACCGTGGCAGAATAGTATAATGTAGTTCAGTTTCGATCTTTTTCACTGTTTCCTACCTATATTTCTCGGTATAGCCTCCCGAAAGAAAACAAGCGGTTCAGAGAGCGAACCACAGAATCCCTTCTTTTTGGTTTCGGATCGACTGTTTGTTATTTCAGGTTTTTCCCTTTTTTGCATTGTTTTATTAATGAACCACTCATAAGAGCCAAGATAAAAATGTCTCCGATGTAAACAGGAAGTAGAAAGCGGTTGATTAGTCTAAGTTGACTTACAGGAAGCCCAAGCATAAAAGTTCCGCTTTCCTTTTGGGAAACCAATTCGTGATGGTATCGACTTCTGAAAAATCAAGGATGGATTCCTCCCCCGAAATAATTATAGTAATAGGGGCTTTCCTTATGGTGTGGGAAGGGTCGGTGAAATTGAGGAGGGGGGGTACGCTATCTTAAGAAGTCTTGTATATACATAACATTTAGCTTATACCATAATTATTCATATTGTTTTCTTACAGGGAAGGATTAGCAGTTTGTGTTGTTTGTGGACAACATTTAACCCGAGACGAGGTATTTTTAGTGGGCCGTGTTGTATTTTGAACTTGGGAGGGGGGTAGGGGGATTTTGCCACCTCCGTGTTGAATTTCCCTTTTCTTTTTATTAGGAACAGACCATATAGAGAACTTGAGAGGGGACAATAAAAAACATAGTTTTCGAATGAGAGTTTATCAGGTCTGGCGTATTTAGGCGTGACATTACGTAATGCCCTTTTCCGATTGGACAATACGTTTTTGGAGGCAAAACAATCTCACTTGAATACGAAGTTTGTTTAGCTTCCCAAAACGTATTCATAGATCCACTCAAACAATAGCTCCACCAATCATGGCGTCAGAGTTTTCCCAATGGAATATGGCAGGTCCGACAAACAACATAAACCTCTCGATTTCAGGGAGATTTTTAGCTTTTATT
>WUAP02158385.1:0-10125 GCA_015163945.2 Stichodactyla helianthus
CTTTTTTCTTTTTCTTTTTTCTTTTTCTTTTTTCTTTTTCTTTTTTCTTTTTCTTTTTTCTTTTTCTTTTTCTTTTTTCTTTTTCTTTTTTCTTTTTCTTTTTTCTTTTTTCTTTTTCTTTTTTCTTTTCTATTTTCGTTTCCGTTTTTCTTTTTTCTTTTTCTTTTTTCTTTTTCTTTTTTCTTTTCTATTTTCGTTTTCCTTTTTTTTTCTTTTTCTTTTTCTTTTCTATTTTCGTTTTCGTTTTTCTTTTTCTTTTTTCTTTTTCTTTTTTTTTTTTCTTTTTCTTTTTTCTTTTATCTTTTTCTTTTTTCTTTTTCTTTTTTCTTTTATCTTTTTCTTTTTTCTTTTTCTTTTTCTTTTCTATTTTCGTTTTCCTTTTTCTTTTTCGTTTTTCTTTTTTCTTTTCTATTTTTTTTCTTTTTCTTTTTTCTTTTTCTTTTTTCTTTTCTATTTTCGTTTTCCTTTTTCCTTTTTCTATTTCCTTTTTCTTTTCTTTTTCTTTTAAGAGAATTTACAAACAAACAAACGAACGAACGAACAAAAGAAGAAAATTAAATGTCATTTTAATTTGTGTTTTAGACAACTCTGAACGTTTTATCACTTAAATATGAGTAAAAGCATCAAAGTTACCCATGGCTGACTGCAATCATCCAGACAATGCACAAGAAACTGAAAGTAGTCCTGAAGATTGTCATCTGCCTGCAAATAGGGACGGTGAGCTTATAGAACAAAATCAAGCCACACTTCTTCCTGGAACAAGCGACCCGACAAGTACAGATTCCTTTCAAGATGATGGTCGTACGCATGATACTTCTGAAACGGAATTAACTTCAAATCCTACCGAAACAAAACGGACTGAAATTGTTGGGAAGAATTCAAACACTTTCATTTCCAAAACGCATAATACGATACAAACATCTAGCTATGCTGTTGGAACAGCACAATACTATGGCCAACCGGCGTTGCACCAGGAAGTCAGGTCTTCTGATTCAAATCTACCAAACCAGTCTACAGACGATCCTTTGAACACCAACGATAATACGACGGAAACATCTAGAACAGCACAGTACTCTTGCCATCAAGTGCACCAGGACGTAAGGTCTTCTTATTCAAATCTACAAAACCAGTCAACAGACCATCCTTTGAACACTAGCGGTAATACGATACAAACATCTACTCCTGGAACAGTACAAAACCACGGCCAACCGTTGCACCAGGACGCAAGGACTGATGCAATAAATCGTGCCAAACAGGTTTGTTGCCTAACGTCTCTCACATATCTTTTATTTGATGATTAAATATTTGACTACGTATGCCCGCGCCAAGTCGATGATTTTTTAAGATTTTATTCTGCTCTAAAAATATATGTATCTTGGTGAAACTCGTGAAGCTAAAACATTAGCGTTTCATTTGAGCTATACATTACGGGGGTGCTTATATCCGCAAGTCCACAGGGGAAAAAATAACTCTAAAAACCGAGAATCCGCAAAGAAAATCGATGAAAATCCGTGGATTGATAGCAAAATTGTATTATTACATATTGCGTAATCAGACGGTTTCTCTTTCAATTTGGAATTATTTTGCACGAGTGTTTTTTCAAAGAGCTTCAAAATGGCACAAGCCCGTAGGGTGAAGGCAATTTTAATTCTTTGAAAAACATACAAGTGCAAATTAATTCCTAATTTTATTGCTTTTTAATAATATCCATTTATGCAGCAAAATTCTGTCTGAACCTTTTTTAAAACCACAGGAAGTTTACAAGAACACGGCGTGAAACTGCACTGTTTTGAATGTAAAATCTCTACTTTTCCTAATTTCACAAAATAAGCCGGTCAAAATGTCTGAACAAGTTTTTCCTCGGGTTCAGAATCGTTTTAAAAATATTTTATTGTGATTATCGTAGTTAAATGATGAAAGAAGTGTGGAAACATCAGCCTCATCACAGTACCTTATTGAAGAGTTTCGCAAACTTCACTCGCCGATTGACAGTTTGCCAAAGAGTCTATCATTTTGTATGCTTTCCAGGGAATTTATCTCTTGTCTGTTAAAGCTTTTCCACACAGTTAGTGTCCCTTTCATGCATGAGCTTTTTTCACTGTTTTTTTCCCAGTCAAAAACTCGCCCCATTAACAAAATACAAAATTTCTCGGAAATGTAACATCAATGAAATCTAATTTTTGATTGGTTCTTCGTCTCATCCATTGTATTTCGACCAATTAAAGTCAAGAATTTCAAATGTAATCTGCACTTTATTATAGTTTTTTGCTCTGTATTACACTTGAACTGCACTGCTTTCAGGCAATTAAACTATCAAGAAATTTTTTCATGTATCATATAACAGAATTTATTATTCTTATCTCTCTTCAGAATTTTGAGGTCTGCTTTCATTTTTATGTTCCATTTGACGCTGAAGAGGTCACTATTGATATAAGACCTATTCCTCAAAGTCTGAAATTGTCGTGTTGTGATGAATCTCAAGGTTATGGAAAATTATGGAGGAGTGCAAATCCTGTTTTCGTTGAATTTTATTCGTTTGATGCTGTAGAATACAGATACACAATAAAACCTCATCATGGGTTTCTTTATAAGGCTTATCAGTATGTGACGAGACAAGTCCAAGAAAATATAGGAACTATTTCCTATAAACTGTCTGAAAGAAAACACCAGTATGATATACACAACAAGTCCCATGAAAACCGCGATTCTTGTGATTATGCTTTTGACGCCAGGTTTTGTTTCGTCAAAATGCTGCACGACGGCATTGACGAGAATGGTCACAATCTAAAAGAACAAATCATGGAGTGTGAACACGTTGTTTTTGGTTTCCCAAACCCAAGTACCGAAAACCAAAAAATATTCTTTGAATGGGTCAAAGAGGCAGCGGAAAGTTCTTCTTGTACGCCTTATAAAAGTGCCTACATTTGTGCTCTTTTAGGACAATATGCACGTAAATCTGGCGACAAACTAGGTTATTATCTAGAACGTGAAAACTATGAAGAAGCAGTTCGTTTACTTTTCTCGAGATTTCGTAAATGTCCAGCCGAGCTCTTGTCCCAACATATTTTTGACGACATTAATAGGGTTGGTCTGGAGCTTCTCAGTAGTTTAGAATACGTGACAACTTTCAGTCACCTTTTCGAGCTTGATGAGCTACTCTGTGGCGCAACAAATGCGAAGAAACCGGCCAACCCAAAGCATTATGGAAGGATTGCACGAGAGGTAATTCAGGGTCCATACTTTCAGGGAGCAAACCAAACCGCGATTTCAAAGTTCATGTTAAGAAACGTTCCTAATATCAATTGTCTTTGGATAATATATGATCTACTCGAAGTATCGTGTAAGCAGTCTGTTTTGGAAGACAATGAATTCATTGGCAGATTCCTGGAACTCCTAGACTACGAAAGACATCCAGAGATAACTCTGCAGGAATCTGGCGTATGGGAGAAAATGCCGAAGTCGCTGAAACCAAAGCTTGCGCAACTTTTCTTGGATGCGCTGATAAACGAGATTAAGAGAAAGCCACTGAACGAGAGTTGTTTAACTGATCTGTTGCTTGATAAGGAACTTCAAGAATATGGCTCATCAAGTGTAATCCAGCTTTTGAAACATCTAGCTAGCTCTAAAGATGCGACAAGTGTTCAAATTGTCTCCAGAGCTCTTAAAAGTCGCGACTTTGCCCATTTTTGGGAAAAACAAGAGGAATTGACAAAACTTGAAATTGCTTTTACTGTTTTCGAAGGCAAGTTACAGTCAGAGAAAGACAAGCATACTGGCAAACAAAAGGTTGTGGCTACTTTTAAAGCTTTACAATACGCTCTTGATATCAACGCGTTAGGGGAATCAGAAACTCTTATTAAAGGGTTCGAAGAAAACGTTTTTCAGATGTCTGGTTTGCATGACCTTACGGCTGTTGTTGACGCTTATGAAGAAGTCCAAAAATCATCAAAAAAGGTAGCTATGCAAATGTACTTCAGACTGTTAATCAAGAAACTGGAAAAGCAACATCTTGATGCCCATCTGAAGTCAAAATTGATCAGTAAAATATTTCCCGAAGCTACGGTCTTAGATCCACAACCCATTTTGATTGACAGGTATGTGTCATAGAATGAGTACACCCATGACTGTAATGTGTCCTTCAATGCCATAATGCGTGGCACACAGCATGTACGTGCGGTGCTCTGGTCTTCATATACGGTAGTTTTTTCTATATATTTGGTCCATTTATCCAACCATTCGTATGTCATTCCGTCCATGCATTCAGTAATCCATTCTAAATAGCAATTATATTAATGTAGTTCTTTATTCGCTTGCAGAGGAAGAGAAAAGGTTTTAGTTTTCCTGTTGGAGCAGACGAAACTCCAAACCCTTGCAGAAGCATCACCACAGTCTTTCCAGACTTTGGTCGATAATAACGTTCAGTTTGTGTTACCAGACAAAACAATGTGGTCGGTTATATTCAGGGCATCAGGGGAAGTAAGTTATCTCCATGACCACAAAAACTACATCACTGTGAAACGACTGATCGGTCGCCTTTGTGATGCGGTCATTAATGGTTATGTCCCACTAGATTTTTTAAAGTGCTCAAAAGATCAAAAAGTAATTGATAAGATTTGGCAGTTAATGGATTGTAAGTCTTTTCCTCATAAAAATTGGCGGAGACAAAGGGATTTACTCTTGAAGGAGCGAGAAGAATTTCGCATTGAAACTGAACGGCTTAAAAACGCAATTGGTCTTGTTGGCACATGTTTTAGAAGTTTGATTGATGAAAAAGATTTCCATGCCTTTGAACTGGAATATGATCATCGTATGAAGAAAATGCCCAACACACATTTTGTAGACATTCGTAAGGAAAACTACTGGGGCCCTCTTGAAAATATCCGAGGTCCCGCAAAAAAACTTCAAGACCTATATTCATCAAAGCTTTTTATCAACTTCACTACAAATTTGGCAAAGGAAGATGTTTATGTGAGGCAGCGAGCAAGAGAAAGTGATGCTAGCTCCGTAGCTGAGGAAGTTCGTATGACTGTTGAGGGAGCTCTTCTTCTAGCCTCCAATGAAAGTTTTACCAAGTTTTTCGAAGTTCTTGAAAAACTTTCGAAAGAGGATGGATCAATATTATCTGAAGAACTCGACCGGCTTTTTAGTGGTCCTAAGGAAAACGTAAAGCAAGAATTTACGGACTCCTGGAAGTTGTTCCATGCAGATCAGCCGTCGTCCAAGGTTCTACTGATGCTAGTCAACTATGGAGAGTATAAACATTTCAAAAAAAAAGTTCAAGCAGTTCTGAAATGTATGAATCCTCTTGGCCACCATGATGCACAAAGCAAAGCTCCATCTCAAAGCTTTCAAATGCTCCATTCATTTGTGAACTGCAATCAGTCGGAAACACTATTTAGTATTTCGAAGAAGATGGAGAACCTCAAAGGAAGTAAGCTAATAACGATACTGAGAAAGCTAGAGCCAGACGTTGCTTCCATCCTAAACGAACTTTCAGAAGCTACAGAGTTGATTACCTTCATCGCCAAGACTGCAAAAGACAACATGGTATTCTTAATCGATGCGTGTGGAAAGTACTCGGATCTCCATATCCAAGAATACACCGTCTCCAATTTCGTTGACGTACATAGATTTTTAAGTTGTGTGCTTTCAAACAAACCCGAAAATCCTGGTGCCTTTCTCAACCAAATTGTCGACGCACATTCAAACTTCGTCCTAGCCGCAACGAAGCCAGAAAAAAGTCACGAAGCAAGAATAAATATGGCCGCTAAAATCAAAGATTGTAGTCGTCACGTGCACAACCTTAAGCTACTTTACAAGACTTTGTCAAATCGAGGGGAATTGGCAAAAGAAAGAATCAAACGTATTTTGAGAGAGGGCTGTTATCACATTGAAGCAGAAAAAGGTGGTTCTTTTCAGGTACTTTTAACGTACGCCAGCGAAGACAAGAAGTCAAACACTGAAAACCACATGAAACGTTTGATTGATTTGAGGAGCCGTGCTCTTTTGTTTGTCAGCGCCTTTAAATCGGATCGTACTCACGTTAAGCCAAAAGCTCGCACACTCACGTCTGACGAACTGTACCAATTTATTCATCAAGTCGACCTCATCACAGAGATTACTCGCAAATATGATGCTTTGAGAAGGTCAGGAATTCCTGACTACCAAGGTTCCTTCTGGACTAAGCTCCAATCGACTGATGAAATCAAGCAAGAAGAAGCAAGAGCGAATAAAGAACTGACTGACTGGAACTCCATGCTTCGTCTTGTACGTGAAGAATGTTTTTTCCTTAACTTCTTCCACGCAACACAAATATGGGAACTCACATCCTTTTTTCAAAAACCACAATCTGAAAAGGAAATTTCCGACAGAGTGCTTGCTTTGTTCCGCTGTATCGATAGCCGTGTCAGCAAGAAAGATTTGCCATACTTCCAAACCAAGTATAAGCATCCAAAGAAAACTGACATCCAGAGTGAACTTCATGATGTTGGAACTGCACTAGAGGAGATATTCGGTTCCTCTCAACAGAAGCCTCTTCCCATTATTGAATCACCAAAGAAAACTGACGCCATAGTGGAACCCGGAAAGCTCTATGTGGGAGTTCTTCAGCCTGGAAGTACCCAAACTGTTCATGTAATAATGGCTCTTTTCTTGAATACTTGCGCATCTCTACCAAAACCGAGACAACTTTTGTTCTGCCATTCACAAACAACCTGGGAAGAAATAGAACTGTTTCTTTTTAGAACATTTCCAGCTCATAAACACGGCCTAAAAACAACAAACTACAAACTACACTGCCTCGCTAACGTAGAAAGTTTACCTAACGATATTCAATTCCAGCTTGTGGACAATTTGAGGAGACTGACGGACGAAGTGAAATCACCATACCTTCTTGCAATTATTTGCCGTGGTGGATCACATCATCACATTGCAGATCAGTTTGGTGAACTCACACATTACTTTGGTGGCATGGCGGATTCAGAAATGAAAAAAAGGTTTCAGCAAGAATGTTCAAATACGTTCTTTGTGACATCAGAAATGCCAGGCCTTGGAAAGTCCGAGGAAATTTGCTCGCATGCAGCAGGAAGAGGAAAAAGCCTACTCACCTTTCCAATCAGTGGGCCATTTTCAAGAAAATATTTGGTGGGAAGGCTGTGTGGCTTACAAGTAAAGAAGTTCCAGGCACTTCATTTTGAAATTGGAGAAGTGGATGATCCCAATGGACTAGACACGTTTCTTTTCGAGTTGATTGTAACCGGCATGGTTTCATCAGAAGCGCAATTTTTCAGCTTACCAACCAATCATATTTACATTGAGATCGCTAACACACTACAACAAAGAATGCGAGACTCGCTACCCATTTGCAAGTGCTTCCAAAAATTGGTGGTCAAGTGGAAAGACTGCAGAAATTTGATCAGCAGCAAAGAGTTGACGAGTCCGGTACAAGTGGTTTGCCAGTACTTAAAGGCATACGATGGTGGGATGCTTGAAAGTCAGGAAATTGTTTTGAGTGGCCCAAATAAAGTTCAACCCCTCGATTCTTCGATGTGCGGGACTCTGTTGTCGAAGCATTTCTTTTCTGGCGAAGACCTATCGTTCAATATCCTTCAAAATTTCATTTCCGTACTTGCTAATCAGCTCATGCAGTTCTCGAGAAGTTTCTTTCTTAAACCAGAAAATCTGGAATATATGATAGGAAAGTCACACGACGTACGTGTTCGTCTTTTCACAGCACTTCTTGAAGTGGCTACAAGTTTTGCAGCACGATCAGTAAGCACCTGTAAGGCAACGCAGTCCGAAGCTCTGGCTGAAAGGCGAGCAAAGGGGGCCTTACCGACGTCCCGTGAGGGGAATACTGCAGCTGAAATGGTAAACAGAGTAAGTGGAATGATACACTGGGCTGATAACGAGCGTTTTGTTATTATGCTCCATGGTGATGGGACTGTTACAGCAATATATCGAGATATAGAAAAATTGCCACAAGGAGTAATACATCTCTTCAAAAGCCAATCTATCAAGGGTAAAGGACTGGAAGATTACAAGACTATGAGCCAAGAAGAGCTTCAGACAAGGCTGGAACGAATCTCCAATGCTCCTGAAAGGCCCAATAGAGAGGAATTAGAGTCTTTAAGCTATGCCCTTACACCTGACAACATCCTAAAGATGGCCCTGATCATCCAAAGAATTCAAGCAAATATCCCCGTCATTATAATGGGAGAAACTGGATGTGGCAAAACCAGCCTGGTACAATATCTTGCCAAAACTTGTAAGACGCCTTTCTGTGTGTTTAACCTCCATGCAGGAATAACCGAGGAAGAAATTATCGACTTCATTTCTTCCAAAGACCAAAAAGCAAGAAAGCTCCAGAAAGAAAGGAAATCGTTGTGGGTATTCTTGGACGAAATCAATACATGTGACTATCTTGGAACCATTAACGAAATTGTATGTCATCGGTCCCTTCACGGTAAACCTTTGTCTCCAAATCTCGTTTTCATAGCTGCCTGCAATCCTTACCGACTGCGTCCTCCTGGTAGAATAATGACAGCTGGCTTAAGTGGAAAGACAACGCTTGATGAGTACTCTAAGTTAGTGTATCGAGTACATCCACTTCCAGAAACGATGATTGACTATGTATGGGATTACGGGTCACTGAGTGAAAAGGACGAAAAGGCGTACATTAATCGCATGGTCGAGGGGCTCTTTGGTGTGAAGTACAGTAAATTGTTGGTAGAGTTATTAGCTGCGTCTCAGGATTTTGTGAGAAGAGCCGATGAAAGTTCCTTTTGTGTGAGTCTTCGAGACGTGCATCGTACCACGATTTTGATCAAGTGGTTTCACAAGATGCTTGCCAACCGACCTTCAGTTCATCGTCCAAATATTTCTTCACGCTTCACGAATTTGTTTTCGACAGCATCAAAGGTTGATGTCAAAGACCATGCTATAGTACTGTCCCTTGCACACTGTTATCTGTCAAGGCTTCCGAAAACAGATTTAAGACAAGAATACTGTAAGAAGATGAGCAAAATATTCCAAAAGAATGGGCGTCACAGTTTTTCAAACCCAAACAATGAGTTTGAACAAATTATTAGAGCAGAACAGGAAGACTGGCTTTTAAGAATGGAACTTCCGCCTGGAACAGCTAGAAACGCAGCCTTACGCGAAAATGTGTTTGTCATTCTGGTCTGTATCTTGAACAGAATGCCAGTGTTTGTCGTAGGAAAACCAGGCTGTAGTAAATCTCTCTCGATGCAGATCATTACAAATAACTTAAGAGGACGAGACTCGAAGGATCCTTTTTTGAAAACACTTCCACAGCTTTTTGTCGTGTCCTTCCAAGGCTCTGAATCATCCACATCCGAAGGCATTGAAAAAGTCTTTGAGAAGGCCAGGAAGTACAAAAACGAAGAAGAAAATGTTCTACCTGTTGTTTTGTTAGACGAAATCGGACTGGCTGAGGTTTCGAAGTTCAATCCTCTTAAAGTACTTCACCGTCTTCTGGAACCTGGCAAAGGACAGTTCCCTGATGTAGCTGTTGTTGGGATTTCCAATTGGGCTTTAGATGCTGCCAAGATGAATCGAGCAATTCATCTTTCGCGACCAGACCCAGACGAAGACGACCTTTACGAAACTGGGCTTTCTATTCGCAAAGCGCAGATGGACAAGCCTGGAGAACGTCAAACTTTGATTAATTCTGAGACGCTATGTCTTGCAAAGGCTTACCATCGATACCAGTCTCGAAAGAAGCTTGGGAACTTTCACGGTCTCCGAGATTATTATTCAATGGTCAAGTGCTTTGAAATATCTGTAAGTAAACCTGAGGACAACAATCGCAAACTTCAAAAAGCCATGCAAAGAAACTTTGGTGGTAATTCCAGCGGGAAAAGCGAACTCCAAAAAATGTTTTCAGAAGAGCTAAAGAAGTGTGACATCTCACAAAATGTTCTGCAATTCCCTGTCGCAGAACTCATTCGTGACAACTTACATGACAGTTTGGCACGGCATTTGATGATCATCACCAATGGCGATTCAGCGATTGGCATCCTGAACAAGACCTTAGCAGATTTGAATAAGGAAAAGATCACAATATTTGGCAGTCGATTTGAGGAGGATCTTTCTGCTGACTAC
>WUAP02158396.1:0-10123 GCA_015163945.2 Stichodactyla helianthus
AGAGAACAACACATCTAACAAACTCTACTCACATGTGGCATCCGCAGGGCTCGAACCAGCGACCCGACCCGTTGGACCACAGTGGTGAGAGGCGCTAAGCCACCCATGCCACTTGACAATTCTTGCTTTTATATTTTATCCTAGTTGTGCAGAATTCTTACTGTGGTGCTTGAAATCTGCTTCATATACATTAGACTTAAAATATTTGGAGATTATAAAAGCGGGAATAATTTCAAATACCTCATTCTATTTCTTTCACCTCCAGTTTTCCTTCCATCCGTTTTCACCCGTAGTTTCCCTTCTCTTTTGAACGTAACACTGTAAACTGTTTTTATAAACCGAACCTGTGCAATTTTCTTTGTCACTAAAAGTTTCAATGACTCGGTGTAGCATAAACTTGAACTATTTATTAATTTTAATCCAGAAAACGTCTATCTTTTGTTTGCTTTTGTTGTTGACGTACTCTTATTTTCTAGAGACAGAATCCAATCTACGGGCGGATTTAAGCATTGGACACTTTTTTCTTTGCGTAGCAAAACGGAACGTTCAGAAATAATGTACACAAAGTAAAGTTCTAATTTGGTCGCCATTCTCAGATAAGTTTTTGTATGGAAAACATTCGTGTGAGATTTTCTTAGATTTATTAGGGATAATTTAGATACGTTACAAATCATTTCGCGATATCATGAAATACGATTTTGAAAGGAGTTAACGTAATAGGATTAAGTGGACTGAGAAGAAAGGTTGAGTCACAAAGAGTAAACATGAAAAAGGAAGCCTTTCGTGGTCAGAAAATGGAATGAAATCTTCACAAAGAAATCAGTCGAGAAAAATAGAAGGTAGTCGGAAATTTTTAATTTCAGAAACACAAGATAATGTAAAAAAGCACTTTTCTTTTGTTAAATTATGTTACAATTCATGATCAATACCGCAAACACCACGTTTTAAATGTCCAGGAATTCTATTTTACATATTTTACGCATGATGAAAACGAAAGAAAGAAAGAAAGAAAGATGCCCCACGCATCTAGAAGACCGGTCATGTTTTAGACGACCTGATTTTGATTTCTGATATTTTTTTTAAAGACCAAAAGAAATCCAGTGCGTCTTCAAGTCCAAAAAAAAAGAAAAAGAAAAAGAAAAGAAAAGAAAGAAAGAAAGAAAGAAAAAGAAAGGAAGAATATATGAAAGAAAGAATGAAGGAAAGAGAGAGAGAGAGAGAGAGAGAAAGAAAATCAGTAAGAAAAGAAAAAAATAAAATCAGAAACCATGCAGATTTTGAAAAATATTTCACAGATAAATAACATGAACAAAAAAAAAAATAGTATGAATTTTACCTATTTTATAAGTTTTGATTTCCTCTTCAACCGGCAGGAGAAACCACTGAAGTAATGATATCGTTTTTTTGATCATTACTTTATGATTTTTTAGCTTTTGCGCAATGTCTCAGTTTCTCTCGGGGTGATCCATGACAACCAACAACCAACAACTCAACACAAAGTAACATTTTCATATTGGTCAAGTGCAAGAAAAAGGGAGTTTGACAGCTTCTTAATCACATTTTGAAAAGCAATTAATATAAAGCCACTATATAGCAGCACATATGGAACTTTGTTTTAAAAAATAATCTGGCTAGAGGTCATGGTTTTTTATTTTATTCCGGCCGCCTGCGCCTGCTGAATTCAAATTAATATTATATTTCCAAAATACAAGAACAGTATTTACTCATTATTCTACGGACAACGATTAAGATTTAATAAATGCGGGTTCACGTAAGAAAAAAATTGCTTCATATAGTTTAGTTTTTTCATGAACTTTCTATGTTTGCTAACTATACTTTAATTATATTTTAATAGTTAGTTGTGTTTATATATGGAGGTCAAAAACCAACGACCAGGTCTTTCATAAAAGTCCATTAAAAAATCAAGCCCGAGGGCGTAGTCCAAGTTGTTGAACTTTAATGAGAGCTTAGCTTGTGGTTTTTGACTTCTTTGTATTTATGTATAGAGTGGTTTTTGCATGAGTTGAGAAACGTAAGGTACTGACTTACAGCACGTTCATGGTCTGGTATGAAATATTACATTGAGATGGCTTCCCATTGTTTTCATGTGAATCATCCAATCACAACGCGTAGTTATGGTTAAGATAAAGTACGGTACGGTTACGAATCAGCTGTCGTACCGTTTCCTATGCACTCACTGAATTCGCTCTCTACATATGTTTGTAAGGAAAGTCGATACAGACCTAGTACCACACAACCTTAAGAATGAATAAATCCAATCATTTAGGGAGGAGTGGGAGAATTTATGGGGTATCACAAGGCATTTTTGTACACCTATTTCAAAAAAAAAAAAACGTCGGTGAGATGCTTCAAGCCTATGCGACTGGACTGAAGAGGACTATGGGTAGTATTTGGTACTCAATTAATAGTTTCTGCATAAATTAACGCTTCTGTCACTTGTGGCGTTTACGTGTGTCTTTGCTGTAAGGTCGAGGCATGGTTAGAGTTGTATACCATTATGCTAATCATGTTATTCTAATGTTTCATTGATTACTACCCATAGTCCCTTTTGGTCTAGTCGCGTAGGCTTGAAGCCTCTCACCAACAACGTTTTTTGAAATAGGTGTAAAACGTAGGGGCGTTTAGCCAAAGAACGAGAGACAGTAAGGGGTTGGGAGGGTCGCCTAAATTTGTGGGTAAATCGATCGATGAGGGGGATCACCAAAGTACCATAGTGCCACTTGTAGCAAAACCCTCCGAACCCTAACCCCCCTCCCCCCCTCCTTTCTGCTCATCGTCCATTCATGATCAAGGACAAGGACAACGTGTTTTATTGGCTCCATATAAATAAATTTACATCGGAGTTCGTTTTCAATAAAATGTAACATATAGTATAATATTTATATAACATGTAATATAAAATATAATATGTTGCTGATATCAGCAATCCACCGTCCACTCTGATAGACGTCTTTCGTTTTTCTTTTTTCAAAGCACTTGTAACCAAATTTTGCAACGATCTTTTGAGTTGAATTCCCAGGATTTATCCGCTTTAATGAAATTTTTCGTTTTCGTTCATGTTATGAAGATTGATATTCAATTTACGAAGATGTAGGTTTAAAAAATCCCTTTCATTGGATTAGTTTGGACTGATTAAGAAGTACCTTTCGTCTTCTACTCTAAGGTTACATATTTGGCATATTCTTTCTTCTGCTCTTACAGCTGTTTCAAAAAAGGTTGACGGGGCGAACGGCGTATGGCGATCGGTGATTGGTGATTGTAAGACCAAAAGGAACTGTAGAGCAATAAGAATTTCTTAATCATATTCATTTCTTAAATGCCTAAAAATGCCTTTACGATTCAGCGACGATCTTTAGCAGGCATAATTTAGGGCGGTTTTAATAATGAATGTGAAGAAATTCCTATTGCTCCAAAGTTCCTTTTGGTCGTGCAATCGCCAATCACTGATCACCATACGCATTTCGCCCCGTCAACCTTTTTTGAAAATAGCTATATATAACGCGCATATCTTCCTATTTTAACTCTCAGTTGTAGAGGTTGATTGCTAATCCTTAGTTTTGTAAGGCTTCTTCTATTTCTATCTTCTATTGAAATAGCTATATATAACGCGCATATCTTCCTATTTCAACTCTTTGTAGAGGGTGATTGCTAATACTTAGTTTTGTAAGGCTTCTTCTATTTCTTGCTAGTGGCTTCTCTCAAAGATTCTTCTTGTCGGAAATCTGTTTTGAAACATCTGATCAAGTCAACCCCCGCCCCCAAATCGGCGATATAGAAAAAAAAAGCCACTAGTTTCAACCCTTCCTCGATGGACTGACAATATTCGTAACTTAATTCATTACTTTAACATTTTACTTGCGTATCGAAATTTTCATCAGTCATTTTTAGTGTTTAAATCAAATAGCACGTTGCTTTATATACTGGCTAATTTTAGAACAATCTAGAATTACAGGATTGCGGCCATATGACTGGATTGATGCAAAAATTCAAATAACTAGACAGATAAGTTTATTGCGTAGAATTAAAAGACGTTTAAGTGAAATTTCTATCATTTTTGGTATTAAAAAATGCCAAAAAAGAATTGCGTTATGAAATAGTGGTGAGGTGAAAGTTAACTCCTGAATTAAACAAAGTCGTTCGTCAAGATACAAACGTACAATAAATAAGCACGTAACTGAATTAATACAAGTTAGAACCTATAATTAATAGCGAAAACACATGCGAAATGAGGTTTTAAATCGGAGACATGCGAATTCATGACTGCCCAAGTCTCTTTTACGGAGGAAATCGAAACAGATGTGGGTTTTCATCACACAATCAAACACGAATCAGTTCTGACCAGTGTATTCTTTTTCTTTTGAGAGAGAAGTTGTCGTAAGCATCAAAAGTCATCGAAGACTTTATCTTTTCCGTATATTAGACTCACACTACCTTATTTAGTTTAATTTGGGCTAAAGAATCTACTATTATTTCCAGTAATTTGGGTATAAATCGAAAGCGCCCTAGCTCTAATCTTTACATATGTAAAATTTTTGTGCCCAAATCTTTATGCGCAAGCTGGTTAAAGAGAATTATGAACGAAAGGGAATTTTGAGGAATTTTGAGGAATTTTAAATACCTTCAGCTTACCTTGTTGAAGAGAGCCAACAAGAAAACAAACCAATGCTTTCTGATTGTATGAAACTGGACCTCAGCGTCTTATTGTGTTTCTTGATGATGTGTTGAATCTTGGTTAGTGAAGTTAGTAATCTCGGATGTTCAAGCTAGAGCAGTGTTTATGTCACGATAGATTTCGTTTCACACCGTTATCATTACTTTATAGTTTTCCTCGTCCACTTTTCTATGACAATCACTTCCATTCAAGATGTTGAAGCATTAGTCACTATGAAATATTTGCTGCCACGAAGATGCCTCTGCTATGATTACCATCACTGACCGAATAATTTGAAGAAGTTTTTCCGTTGTTTAATCCAGCGAAAAATGACCACCCCTCTCTAGACTAACGGCTTTCGTGGCTGTTATATAGGACAGGAGACTTTCGGATTTGACTAGATATTTTATCAGTGTGCGAGATTGGCTATCAGACCTGTATGTTTTCGCTTCAGTGGTCATTTGTTTGAGGTTAATGAAGCCACGTCATAAAAGTTAAGAAGATATCTTAACCACGGGAGGTTAAAATGTCTTGGAGTATATTACATAAATGTATATATTAAAAGAATAGGCCTGGTGTGCTGTCTTCCTTGGTCACTGTGATGTCGATAACTTGTATGTTTTCTTTATCTCTCGTTCTCTATTTCTTCTTCCGCTCTTTCTCCCTTTCTTTTTTCTTTCCATTCCTTTCTTCCTATTTTCTTTTTTCCTTCTCTCCCTCTCTTTCTCAGTTCTTTCTTTCTTCCTTCCTTCCTTCCTTCCTTTCTTTCTTTCTCTCTTTCTCTCTTTCTTTCCTTTTTTCTTATTTTATCATTCCCTGAATGCTTATGAAACGAAGGACTCCGAGCTCCTTCCTTCCTTCCTTCCTTCCTTCCTTCCTTTCTCTCTTTCTCTCTTTCTTTCCTTTTTTCTTATTTTATCATTCCTTGAATGCTTATGAAACGAAGGACTCAGCTCGAGCTCCTTCCTTCCTTCCTTTCTTTCTCTCTTTCTCTCTTTCTTTCCTTTTTTCTTATTTTATCATCGCTTGAATGCTTATGAAACAAAGGACTCAGCTCGAGGTTGAAGTAGCGAAATGTATACATTTATACGTTTTTCGACATCAAACAGTTATTTCGTGGTCGTCCAAGCAGATTAAGGGGAAATCTATTACGGTAAGAGTAAATGGCTTGAACTGTGATCGTCCGGGTGAGTGTAGTCTTGAGAAAGACAATCGGACGTCCTCTTCAGAGTCTAGTGAGAAAACTAAAGAAGAGAACGAAGATCTATTGCTCACAATATATATACTGCTGAAATTTTTCAGTGTATATATACATACATAATAATAGAAATAGAAGTGTCTTTGCTGATAAAAAAGTGCTCGATGCGTAAAGCAGAGCATAAGACATGTGTTTAGAGAATCAAACACGAGGCATCAAGTTTCCGTCAAGTATAAGTAAAATTATAAAGTATTTACTGATGTGCTCGTCCTCTCCACTTGAATGGCTGTGCAGAATCTGGGTTAATCTCATTTGCTCTTGTACTGTCTCTAATGGCAGCATTGGGTTTCTTTAACTTTATGTAACAGCTGAAAAAAATCAATGTAAGCATCAGCCAAAGCAACAGCAAAAACAGCAACAGCAAGTCCCTGTTTATTATGGTGAAATTTCACAAATCTTCACTTCCAGGAAATCCTTAGAATTATATGGTAAATACTATGAATTCCAAGGAATTTCAGCTTGTTTTCATATGGTAAAGACTAATATTGGTCAGTATTATATTTACTGCAAGCTGGAATTAATGTCTACTGAATAAATCCTGCATCTTGCTACAATAAATGTTTCAATTCTAAATTCTCATCTTCTAAAAAGTAACATTGTCATAGAAAAAAAAAATTCTGGTATTGCCTTATGGATCCACAACAATTTTGAGGATTGGTTAATGACACAAAACATGGTAAATAAATGGATATACTACTAGATATCATGGTAAATTTGTTTAATATACTTTTACCTTGCCCTTTTGAAGAACAAAGGAGCTGATGTGGGATTTTTTTGGATTCCTTCAGTGAAAAAAATAATAGCATCTTCTAGATTTCCTGCAAATAAATATATCACAAAAGAGAGAAAGTTAAACACTTTAAAAACAGTTATCAAGAATAAGAAGGAATTCTTAATTTAAGACATTTAAAGTGCACATGTCGGGTTATTTAAAAAAACAAAAACAATTTAATTATAATAATATAGTTTGCAGGCTGTGTTGTAATCTGGCTGGGTTTTTTTTATTTAACACAAAAAATATTAATAGACTATACATGAAGCCTCTCAAGGGCATCTTTAAAATTTAGCTTAAACCTCAGGAGAACTTTTTTGCATTGAAAAGTCTAAATTGTTTAGTTAATTCCCTACCAATCACAGAGACTATGGTTTTAAGTAAAACCTCCAAAATGTTGTAGTCAAAATATTTTGTACCAACTGGATCAAAAAGATAATTAAATAACCAGTCAAATACCATCACTAATTGCCATCATTCCTTTAGTTCTTAGTTCATTGGATTCTTCTCTCATTTCATCTGTCACCTAAAGACAGCAAAGATGAAACTTTAAGATAATATTTAATATTATTCAAAAGCTGCATTAACACTATGATCTTCAGGGGATCTTTGGGCATGCACTTTACATAACCTTAAAATTTCAAGTTTGTGACAGAACATGTTTTAGTTGTGAGTGCTCACAGGTAGGTGCAACCAATGGTACAAACATTTAAGATCACTGAACATCTAGCAAAAGACCTCTAACTTCGCTGGCAGTACTTCTACCAACTAATATTCACTCCCTTACGACATAGAATAGCCAGTGATGGATTATAGTGGGCCTGTACATTGTTTAGTGGCTTTGTGGACAGGTACATATTGTTCTTACTGAGATTAGTGATAAGATACAAACCGTAATCGATGCATCGCCCATTAGCTGTGGCTCATCTGTGTCTGGTTCAATACATCCTTCTTTATCGATCTCTAAAATTGACAGGCCATGAAATTAATTATTTAATTATGCAATACTGTAAATTAGACAGAAAGGAGATATTGTATTTCTATTTTATTGATATTGAAATTGTGGAATAAAAGTGAAAATTACCAAGATCACTTTCCTCACTTTCTTCGCTTTCCATTTCTTCTGGTTCTGGTTCTGGTTCCTGTTGTGAATGTAAATGTCAACAAATAATAATCAGCTGATAAAAAAAAAAGCAATCAATCTTTTAACAAATTCAACCTCACAAACTGATTCCCATTCATTCATTTGTTCATTCATTTACTAACTGGCATTGTCTCTTCTTTCATCTCTTCATCCACTTTTTCTTCAGCATGGGTTGGTTTTTCTGATGTAGATTCAGGAGCTGGTGGAATTTTTGCACCCATACTAAAAAGCAATAAAGATGATGTAATGGATTCTAAAGCTTGGGTTAGAAAAAGTTGAATACTATTACACACATCACGTGGTTTGAGGCAATGGATGTCAACAGCTTGTGACCACTCACAATACTAATTTGCAGTAGTAAAAACCATTAAAGTTCGACGGTATCATAGATTCTAGTTTGCTAAATCCAAAACAAGCTTGATGAATTTGTAAAGTAGTTAACTTTCCTTTCTTGTACGGGATAATCATTTAAAAATAACTTGCTTTAAGCTTTAATATGTGCAAAGATGTACATAAGTACGTACAATAATGAATACATGGTTAATTGATTTTATAGCAAAAATTAAAGCAATACAAACTGTTAATTTTTCCACCACTTTACAAAATAAGACCTTAAATGGACTCTTGCTCTCAGATGAGTTCACGTGGCTTCGTATTTCTTTACCTTTCAAGCCATTCGCGGAAGAACGTCAGGTCTTTCGAGTGCAAAACATCTGGATTGTGCTTACATAGTTGGATGAAATTCTCCAGCATGGAACGCTGCTTTGGGTCCAAGCCAATGCTTGCCATTTTGTAGGAAAACGACTCAAATCCAAGAGGATTTATCGTAAAAACAGACACCAACGCTACACGATGGAACACGATGTCTATCCTGGACTAGACTTGGACGACTTCCGTGCAAATGCACCTGTCACGTGGGGCGATCTTTAGAATCTTATTGGTGTATAGTTAGTGACGTCATTCAGTTTTTATTTTGAATTTTTTTTCTGCGAGGTCGGGATGCATGCAAGATGGCAATTGAATGATACCAGAGGAGAGGGAAGGATTGAGACAATTGAGACTCTTGACATTTTTTGTTTGACAACAGTTGTCATACCCAGAGAATTGAAAATCAATTATTTTCCTGTGTTTGGGGGCAGGGGGGATCTTCACAGTGTAATGGGGGGATCACATCTCCTGGGTAACACCACATAGGATTTAATTCCAATTTTAGGGACTGGGCTGGTCCATTTTGAATTATACTTGCATGGATTTTGGTGACCCCTCCCCATAAATTTCCCATTTTGTCTCTTAGCCCTCTCTTTTTTGGAGCCTAAAAATGCTCACCCCTCCCCCCCCAACACACACACACACCACCACTAAATAATGACTAGTCCCTAGCATTAAGAGTCATCTTTGCAGATTTGTCTAGGGCATTTTCTGTGGGGTATCACATCTGCTTGCAAATGATAATTTCTTAAAATTTTATTTTTTATTCCATTCAGATTACCATGTATAATCTATAACTTTAATTGGTCAGTCAAATATTAAAGCCAGTCATAAATTTTTACATCACTTACTTACAAAGATGATCCTAAATTCAACACACCTGCCATAAACTGAACTGGTAATAAAAACACTAAACCAATAAATTAAAATTAAATTGTATAAAATAATAACAGTTCCAAAACGGATGGGCAGTGTTTTCTCTAGATTCTGTATGGTAGTTTTCATTTGAAACATATAAAAAATACCAATTCTATACATTTTGGATGAAGCACTTTCACAACTACATCAGAAAAATAAAATAATTTAGAACTAATTTTGTACCCTACAAAAAGGAATATCCTTCTTTAGTTACATATCAAATAAAACATTATTTTGGGGATAACAATTTATTGATATTAATTAATTATAATTTATAACATTTCAGATTTATTAGGAACGCAATGAATTATTGAGATCATATTTATTTACTATTAAGGCAAGGGGACTAAGATTTCAATAAATGCCACAGGGAACTGTCCGATGTTATCATTCATTTCACCTTCCATCCATTCCTTGTTAATGTATTTTAATAGAATTATCTCATCTCCAGCCTGAGAGAGAAATGGAATATAGCATAAGAATCACAAATGTATTTTAGATTTTGGAGGGGAGGGGTGGGTAGGGGATGTAGAGTTACTACTGGTATGTTAGATATTGCACAAGTGGGAGATACATTTATTATATAGATATCAATGAAATACCAGGATTTCTCCTGTTTCTAAAACTTCATACACAGTGAAGATATCATTT
>WUAP02158407.1:0-10123 GCA_015163945.2 Stichodactyla helianthus
AGTATTCTTTATATAAAGAATACTAATGAGGAAGACTTTACCGGGTTTAAAGCCTCATGCATGTGACTGATTTGAGGTTTTTGATAGGCTCAAATGCTCATTAATTATTCATGAGTGTTTGAAATGCCTTTATTTATATGACTGTGTATGTTAATACAAAAATAATTGGTCAATCCATTTGCCATTGTTTATGATAGGCCATGTAATGTTTACAACATGAGCCAAGTGTGAGGGATTGTAAATCTAATACAACACAGCTGCTCATGTTGTAAACTACTTAAACAATATCTAGGTGTATGTTCCCATAATCTACTAGTTTTTTTCAAAATGATAATAATGATAATGATAATAACTGTCTCAATGCACTTTACAATCATTGTCAGTGGAGGACTTTACAGGCTGCATATTAAGGCACCATTGGCAGCCATGCAGCTTATACAATCATGAGTGGATAATTAGTATTTTAGTATTTTAGTATGTTATGCCTCCAATTGGGGTAGGCTTTTGAACCGGGAGACAATCCCTTACTCTTATACGAATAGTTCAACAGGTTCTTTAATGTCCCCCATATACAGGTTAAGGAAGGAATGGGAGACAGGGCCTACAGTTTAACATCCTTATCCGAGAAGACTTGAAGGTCTAACCATTTGCAGATGTAGTTACAAACAGAGCTTTCAATAATATTTGTAGTAGGCGGTTAGTCCTAAAAAGTAGGGGTCTGAATCCACTGGTGTTTCTATATAACTATATTTGGCAATTAATTTTTTGTGTAAGGTGAAGTATCCAGCGATAAATCGCCAGTAGCCGCCTTTTATTGAAAGCTCTGTACAAAGGCAGCACCTTCTCCTCAGTTATTTTAAGACCCTGAGTGTTGGTCCGGCTGGGGCTTGAACTCATGACCTCCCGCATGAGAGACCGATGCTCTACCAACTGAGCTAACCTGGTGGTAGTTTGGCTGAGAAAAAAAATCCAAGTTTGAGTAGTTTATACAAATGAAGACAAATTTGTATCTGATATACAACCTCCTCCATGGTCAATGATTTCTATTGTGTTTTCATCATTAATTATTACAAACATTTCTTATTTCAGTCCACTATCATAGGAGTGACTTTTGTATCTTACAACTTAGTGGTTTGGATCAGTTTTAATATCTTCATGGATGAGAACACAATTCAGCTAGAAAAATGGTAATTTGCCCTCCTTTATTTTGAAGAAAGATTATTTTCTCTTAAGTAACTGTGGTGTCACACCTTAAAATTGGGATTGCACCTTAAAATTTCATTTGTTTTATCATTGTAGGATCTTACTTGCTGTTATTACTATGTCTGTATCAGTTCTTGTCATCTGCTTGATTCAAGAAGAAGGTAAGAAAGACTAGAGAAACTTTTTTGAGATCTTTCTTTTGCTCTGATGTTGCTTATAAGATTCCAATTTTTGGGATGAAACCTTGAATTCCTGAGATGATAGACATGTCATGCACCCATGTGTCATGAAGAGAATGAAGCAGAGCTTTGATAAAGAATTTAGGGATGCCAAACAGCCATCAATGTGGGCCGTGCCTGTGGTATTGCTGAATGGTTGTTATCACAGATGCATGCAGATGAGATGCAAATGACCCATTATGCATTGTATTGACCTGATAGCCTGGCTTGAATGATTCTTAAAAACAAAAGATTATCTCATTGCAGACTCAGCTGTAATAACAGCTATTGTGAAAGAAAGAGTGTTCCATGTGTTTTTGTAATATATAAAGTATGAGCTGGAGACCTTTATGGGCATTTAAAATGCAAGCTGCAGGCGAGCCATTTTAAGCCCATAAAGGTCGATCGCGAATACTTTATATCACTTATGAAATGTCTAGGATTATATATATTTTCATGTTGTAATGATTTTTAAAATGAAGTAATTTTTGCTGAGAAAATCCAAGTTAAAGTGGAATGCAAATGAGGACATTCTTTATCCGATTAAAAGACTCCAACACAGTTATGATTTTCTATTGTGTTTTGCTCATTAATTATTCATGAATTTTAGCAATATAGTTAACACAATTGTATTTTATACACTTAATTGTGTCAGGAATCATATCAGATGCATCAATAGTGTCTTTAATGATGGTGTGTATACTATGGGCTATGAAACAAGAGCGAATCATGGCGACTAACCCCTTGAACATGCCAAAACAATGGACAGAGTGAGTATTTTTGTTAGAATCAAAATTTCCTAAGTAGATTCTCCACCTAGGCCATAAATATTAGTCACAACAGTTTAACACCAGTATGTAGTACAAGACATCTTTGATATGGCTACATCAAACTTTAAAGGGAGCTTTTATTTATTAGAGCATGTGGGGGGGGGGGAGGGGGGGACCCTGGCTACCAAACATTTGACAACCCTTGTAAAGAACTGGATGGATGAATACAAGAAGACTATAGACAGATTGCAGAGACCAAGATAACATTACCTTTAATGTCCACCATGCTAATTCTCCCAACCATCTGCTGGTCAGCAGTAACATAACATAGGCAAACCATCACAACCCCACTCTGTGGAGAGTAATTATTTCATACCCCCCCTACAACTCCCAAGATGTCAGTCATACTTTTAGCCTCGCACCTCTGCAACTTAATAACACACCCCTCCAAAACTTTAACTCAGCCACCAGGTTAGCTCAGTTGGTTGAGCATCAGCCTGTTGTGCAGGAGGTTGTGGGTTCAAGCCCTGGCCAGGCCAACACTCAGGGTCTTAAAATAACTGAGGAGAAGATGCTGCCTTTGTAATTACATCTGCAAATGGTAAAACCTTCAGGTCTTCTTGGATAAGGACTTTAAACTGTAGGCCCTGTCTCAACCTATAGAGCTATTCGTATAAGAGTAGTGGATTGACTCCTGGTTCAACAGTCTGGTCTTGGAGGCACACATTAGTTATATTACTCATGTTTGTAGACTGTGTGGCAGCAATATGCACCATACAAAAAATATCATGTAAAACTGACATGTCTGTTGTCAGTTCCTGTTGTTCCCTCATGATGAGGAGAGACCATTTACTTTTTTTAATTTATTTTATTTCAAGATAACCTAACTCCCCTCAATATTGCTGACCCACCACTACACTAATAAATGAAAGCCTCCTAAGGTATAGATTATTTAGTGCTGTTATGATGAAGGCAAATTAAAGCATTTTCATTGGATGAGAACTGATCTTGTGCACTGTGATTGGCTCTACAAATGTTGTCAATTCATGGTTCCGAAACTCCATAGTTACTGTTGCTATGTCCCACAAGCCAAACAAAGTCTGCTAGAAAACTGCACACCTGAGATTCTGATCGCAAACAGATTTGTACATTTTGTTGGGATTTTTAACATTCTATGAAAATGTGTGAATCAAATTCAAGTAATGAAAGAAACCTTTGAGAAAACAGACAGTTTATAATGGTATTTGTGGGACATGATGTATTCCACTGGGAAAACAAGTGCTACAGTGATTGGTTGGCTATTGTTGGAGTTGGAACCATGAATTTGCCACTGTGTGTAGGTTTTTTACTGTTATAAATAAACCTCTCTACATACACAAATTATGTGTTTTGCAGCATGAAACGTTATATTTTCTCAGGTCTCTTGTTGGTGGAAAGTCATTTTTGTGGGCTCTTACTTCCATGGCATCCTGCAGCCTAAGTAGGTATTATAAATACATGTTACCACTGCATTGGGTAAGGGGTATCATATTCCTGAATAGGATGAGGTGTACCATGTTGCTTGTGAAGATTTAATGTACTAAGTAACTATCGGTAGCTGCACAGGTTAGGGGGACAATATGATGGCAATATGAATAGGGTAGGTAATAAAGTAGATATGTTTTTTTTGTTGGTTCTCTTCCTTGATTCAAGGGATTTTCTCCAGGTTCTCTGGTTTTCTGTTCTCTGTTATTGATTTTTTTTTCCATGTAAATTGATTAATTGTTTTGTTTTCATATCCAAGGCCATCTAGGTCAAGCAAAAATGATTTTAAGTAACCTGGTCTCACCAACGTACCTCATGCTAGCAGCCATCAGGGTCGTTAGTGTAGTCTGTTTTATATGGTTTATCAAGCAACTTCGTGCAGAGGTACGTATGGGATCCAGGGACCATGAGAATGATTGCACCTGATTCCCCCCCCCCCCCAACAACACAGGAAAAATACAGCCAATCAGAATGCAGTAAAGTTGTTGTATATTGTTGATATTCCACTCTCCCTTCCCATCATGCATTTGTATTTTCTATGGTATAGGATAAAATAGTTATACAAGGCCTTCTTGTGGCACACTCTGGAATATCCCACTTGTCTTTCATATTTGTATGTACAGAAAATACAAGTGACACATGGGATATTTCATGGTATACCGCTCTGACAAAAGTTTTGTATAACTAGTATGTATCTGCACAAGTAAATTCATCCAATCAGGTTGATCATTCTCACAGTTTATCAAAGCAGTTGCCCTTGGCAACATTAGGAGTCAAATGTTCAGATGTTACGACAAAACTTTTGTCCCTTCTCACTCAAGTGCACAAGTTATCTCTCTGCAGAATGAAGACAAAGAATTAGAAGATACACCCATAAATGACCAGGAGTCAGGATCTTCTATGCCACAGATTAGCCCACTCACAATTCGCCTAGTCTTTATTTTTGTCTACACAGAGTTCTTAGTGCGAAGTATGGTGATTTCCACACATCATTCTATGTCATCTCATTCCATCCCTTCATCCATTCTTCCATCCCTTTCTGAGTGGGTTGCTTCCATTCTCTTTTATATTGTGTACGAGGTCAGGATTTGGAGAGTTTTGCAGCTTTGTATAACCGTAATTACATATTTTTACGTGTTGCTTACTCCACGTGATGACTAGAGCATTTGCTGACATTTTTAGTGCAGGAATGAATCATAATTTGGGATAGAGTTTCCTCCTTATATCCTAACCCATCTTTATTTATGTTTAGCGCTGAACAGCTAACCCAAAGAACCTATAGCTCGAGTTTTTTCTCACGCAGCAGCCATACTTATTCCCATGAGAATAAAAACCTTTGTTTATGCCCGGATAAAATATTCAAAATATTCAAGTAACATATGTATTAGATTAAAAGAAACCATGTTGTTAGTATTTTAATGTAAATAAAAGTATTTTTAATAAGAACAAGATTCAAGCTTTCTTGGGTACAAGTTCTATCGTTCCGTGGATTTTCTTGCTTTTGACGGTTTCCCGTGCCACTTAAGGCTCGGACACATGATGTGACGTTACTTGCAACGGGAAAATCACACCCTGTGTCTACCCGTGCAAACTGTTGCGCGCGACGTCGCCGACGACGTGGCAGAAGTAGAAACGAGTTTTACTTTTTACGACGTCGCGCGCAACAGTTTGCACGGGTGGACACACGGTACGATTTCCCCGTTGCAAGCAACGTTGCATCGTGTGTCCGAGCCTTAAAGGCGGTTACGCTAGGCAATTTTGTCGCGAGAAAATTTTCAGGACTAATGTTACACTAAGCCGCCATGTTTCGAAATTTCCGCTGCAATGGTTGCGAAAATTAGACTTGGTTCAACTCGTAGCAATTGCGGCGAGACTGCATCAAGATTGCTCCGTCTGTTCACCTCTAGTACTTCGACGGTTGCGAGTGAGGTTAATTGCCTGCAACTTTGCAAGAGACTTCTAAAGACATAACTAAGTGACTATCAAAACCCTAAAACAAATTAACCTAAAGGCTCGAACACACACAATGCGACGTTACTTGCAACTGGGATATTGTAACCGTGTCCACCTGTGCAACTGTTGCACAAGACCTCGCAAAAAGTAGAACTCGTTTCTACTTCTGCGCGCGACGTCACGCGCAACAGTTGCACGGGTGGACACACGGTGCGATTTACCCGTTGCAAGGAACGTCGCACCGTGTCTCCGATCCTTAAGTCAAAATCTAACCCTAACTGGGTGGGGACCTGTGTCTTCGACTAATCATCCTAACTCCGTGATTAAGGTTAGAGTGCAAAACTCGGGGTCAAGTGGACTTCCCTCCCAGAATTCTTTGTTTCAATCAAGCAAAATCATAGGCTCCAGTAAACTCGAAAGGCGTTTCTTTGGGCAGACAAGACGGACCCTGCGGCGTCCCAAACCTCTCAACTTTAATCCCGCTAAACTTCTTATCACTCGGTCTGATCAACACAGCATCACTGGAAGCCATTGACGGATCCTCCTCGAAGAAATTATAAGGACGTAAGAAGAAACTGGCTGAGTTTCCTGCTGTCGCAGTGTTAGGAACATCCTCAGTATGCGGCACGTGCATTATCCCTACCGTAACCCAGGCAACTAAGTCCTCGTTTCGGATACTCTCGTTGTCTTGGTAAAACTTTTGGAAATCCACCTCAGGGCTGTAGGGATCTATCTGGTTGTAAATACTAGTGCTAGTGGTCTCGTTTTCCTTGTATATGGTGACGGCCATCTGGTGTAAAGACCACTTGGCCGAGTTCATAAGAGGCAACGACTCGGGGTAGATTTGTTTCATGACGTCACGAATGTGGATACGATAGCCACGTGGGATGCCATTCTTGGTCGTTTTATCGCTGATGAAGTTGAGGTACTTAGGATGGTCAAAGCTGTAGCTGTAAAGAGCTTCTTGTTCGGTGTTTTTCGTACGCGTTCGTACGACCTGGAGTTCATTAATATCAAGGTCATTAATCATAAAACTCTTTGACTCTATTCCTTAGATTAAACCACTGTGAAGGGAGTGTCGCTCACATGATGCAGTCGATCCTCCCTTTACAGTGACCCATTTTTCTTAGGAGCCAATATCTTCTACAAGGCAGAATTCAGAGGCGGATCCTGGATTTCTTTTATGGGGTGCACCTACAGGATTGTTTTTAGGGGGTGCACCTACAGGATTGTTTTTAGGGGGTACACCTACAGGAACTTTTAGGGGGTGCACCTACAGGATTGTTTTTAGGGGGTGCACCTACAGGAACTTTTAGGGGGTGCACCTACAGGATGTTTTAGGGGGTGCACCTACAGGATTTTTTAGGGGGTGCACCTACAGGAACTTTTAGGGGGTGCACCTACAGGAACTTTTAGGGGGTGCACCTAAAGGACTTTTTAGGGGGTGCACCTACAGGATTTTTTAGGGGTGCACCTACAGGATTTTTTAGGGGTGCACCTACAGGATTTTTTAGGGGTGCACCTACAGGATTTATAAGTGAGTAAGTAAGTAAAGTTGCTCTTTCTAATGCTGGTATACGTTTTAAATCTTATCTTTTATCTTTACCTTTTGAGTGCGATTTCGATCAGGGAACCAAGGGTTTACAATAATTTCCTTCTCAATATCTACAGTCTGGTAAGAATTCTTTCTTCCAGCTACATCCAGGTCGACCTTGTAGTTCAACATGTGGTCATGGACACTGCCTGCAACACTAAGGTGCACTTCATTACCGTAGGGCTTTTCATGAGGCGTCCAATATGTTGCTTGAATGTAACCGGAAGTAGACACTCGTACCTCCACTACCCCATTGACGTAAAACAGGTAGTCGTAAACGTAATCGTAGTTGTATGGAGTAGAAACATAGCGCAATACCAGAGCGTAGGTAGGTATTCCTCCGTAAAACTTGTAGCCACCACTGAAGTCGTTCTCGAAGTGACGCCGCAGTGGGATTCCTGCGTCGTACTCAAAAACACAAACAGCGTTTTTCATTCTTCGAGGGCGCGGAGTGTCGACGTAATGGACAAGATCAAAGAAAGTAGCGGATTCTGGGCAGTCCACGCCGCGAACAAGTTCAAACACATTAGAGCCCATCGCCCATGATGAATCCAGATAGTCTGTAAACATTTGCATGGGCGAGAAACCAGAATAGAAGGCCGCAGCTTCTTGAAGGCTCATTTCATAAACGATCCTAGTTCCCTTGAATTTAAGATCAAATATTTGGATTCCAGTCGTTGAGCTAGCGCGGAAATCGAAGCTCCAGCCCATGTATTCGACGTGACGGCCCTGGACATAGTATCTTTTCCCATCTGGTTCAAACTGACGCGGGCCTCTTGTCGGTGTGGGTGGCTGTGGATCTCCCCTCCGCTGATAGGTGGAAAAAAGTGCCGTGTCTTGTTTTGGCGCAGGCAGAAAGATCTTTGGGATTGTTCCTCGGTCGTACGTATCCATAAGCCGCTCCACGCTACTAAAGGTCATATTATTATAATATACCATTTCGACTTTCCACATGGCTGGGTCTGTTCCCGAACAGTCGAATAACACCTCGAAACCTACTGGCTGAATATACATACCTTGTACGTCGCGTAAAAACCATATCCAAACTTTGTGTTGGCCGCTTTCCAGTGCACCTGGTTGAGAACTACTCCAAGTCAGACATCGATCGGTGCAGTTATGATAAGTGTAGCCATCAAAGCTTTCTTCGAGAAGTTTGTACGCCTGCTCTGTCAACTTGAGTGTAAGTTTCTCTATAACATTCTGCTGGATGCCATCAAAGACTCTTTTATGAAAAGAAATACTGTGTCCTAGCTTGGAGTGTTTTATTGGTTTATCTGCGGGTTCCACGATGTATTCTTCCACGTTTGGGTTAGCTCGGCCACCATTATGTAATATGACTTTGGCTCTTCTAGTCGGTCTTTGCCCACCATTGTCTAGGTAATCGAGCGCGATGTGTTTAGGTGGAAGTTGAAGCTCAATAAGATAGATGTAATTACTAGAAATCGAAGCTTTTTCGATTGGAGTGACATTGAGAGAAGGCTCTCCGAGAAGGTAGTCTCTGACTGCAAGGATTTCCTCGACGCTTAAATCATCGAACACACTAGACTGACCAGACTTTTTTGATCCATGGCTTCGAACTTGCTGCTTGCTGAGCTTGCTCGTTGGGCAAGATTGCAACTTTTGGGAGGTTACATTGTTTGTGAAAATGACTACGCAAAGTGCTATTGCTAAAGCAATGCACAGTATAGCCAGAAGACACACAGCAATTATCAACCGTTTCACTTGCAAAGCTGCGGATTTTAACGCCATAGTTGTTAGCATGCAACCAAACCTGCGTTCCGTGACCTGAATGTGAACCTTTGTCGTCAATGATGTCATTCATTTTCCACGGACATAGGAACACACTTATAGCATGGAGGACATTTGAGACCTTTCATCTTTCTGATTGGAGTCATTTTTATTTGTTATACACAAGTCTTTTTTTTTGTTATAATAACTCAGCCATTTATAAATACAGGTTATTAAAGTCAAAAAAAAGCTCGAGCGTACCTCTCTAGATCCCATTAATATGATCTCATTATTCCAAAATTGAGCTGCATTCATTATTTATGGCTGAGGGGAGGGGGGGGGGGCAGGTGAAATTCAGGGGAGATCTGAAAATTTTCTTATCAGGTAATGGGGGGGATTTCAATTTTTCTGAAAGGGGGGGAGGGTGGTGGACTAATCCCATTTCCCAGCCTAGCTTCTCCTCAAAATCCCAGTCCCAGAGATTTCAGAACGGCAATCGAGTATTGGCCGCCATTTTTAACACTTTACTGAATGATACCGCTGACCGATAGATCCAGGGGACTGGGTACTGCTTGTTGATACGTGGAGGCAGAGTGTCAAAGTTCGTTTTAATGTCTTTTAAGAATTTTAATGATCTAACTTAATGCGGGTTTTTATTCGATTTTTTTTTTTTTTTTTTTTTTTTTTTTTTTTTGAGAGGTGAAAAACGAATCCCATTCCCAGTGGCCAAATCCCAGTCCCAGTGCATCAAATCCAATTTTCCTAGCCAAAATAAAGGTCAATCCCAGCTCCCATTTTACCCCTTCAGGACCCTCATTCCACAGTGTGACTAAAAGCACTCTATCACATATTGCTTTAAAATAACAAAACCTTGACAGTTTTTCCTTTCATTTGAGAAGACATTTCATGCGCCGTTTGTTATTTAAAAAGGGGTTTTACGGTTGGCAAATTTGTCAAACAGATATTAGTAACCGTGCAAAAGCTATCGAAGATATTATTTTTTAAATACTCCAATTTGTATAGGAAATCGCATAAACGCGAAGCGAGTGCAGTTTCGGTCCGTGTAACACTCCACAAAGAGCATTTCGATTTCGTAGACATTAATTAGAAATATGAAAATCGATTGTTTTCAC
>WUAP02158418.1:0-10121 GCA_015163945.2 Stichodactyla helianthus
TACTGGTGACTGTATCAAGAGGTGATGATACTGGTGACTGTATCAAGAGATGATGATACTGGTGACTGTATCAAGAGATGATGATACTGGTGACTGTATCAAGAGGTGATGATACTGGTGACTGTATCAAGAGGTGATGATACTGGTGACTGTATCAAGAGGTGATGATACTGGTGACTATATCAAGAGGTGATGATACTGGTGACTGTATCAAGAGGTGATGATATTGGTGACTTTAGAAGATATTTATGACACTTGTTTTTTACGTACGTTATATCATTCATATCATATTTCATCATGGACATGCATTCTTGGTTAGTGATGATAATTTAGAGTGGAATGATTTATTTCTAAGACTAATTATATGGCCACACTATGTCAAGATTAACTAGTCAGATGACTAGGCGCTGATTCAATAACGAAAAGTTTGTTCCGGATTTGATATGAAAAGGAAAGAAAAGATAATTTATTATGAAAGAAAATTAGAAGGATTTATTATGAATGAAAATTAGCTTGTAAACATATCCACAGTGTGCCATTATAACCGAAAAGAACACGAGAAAGAAAGCAAGAAAATGAGAAAGAAAACATACAAATTAAGGATTTTTTCGTTTTCGCGTCAAAACTTTCAGATGTTTATTTCTATAACAACCACTGTGATCTATGAATTCATTTTTAGGGAGGTTAAAATGCCAAAAGCAAAATAAATATTAATATATAACTGCAGTTCCTTTGGATACGAGGCTAGTATCATGCACAGAAGACCAACAGTGAATACACATTTTCACATTTCTCTATCAATCCGTAAAAAAGGTATTTAAAGATAAATTTACACGAGAGAAATCAAAACAAGTTTATGGCGGGACCTTTAGAGATTAAACTACAGTGCTCTTAGAGAACAGCGCGCTAAAAAATTAATCCCGCCCGCATTTTCACTCTTTGTAAGTAAAGAAAGTGCTCTCTAGGATTAATCGATAAAATCCAATACAATACATTTTGAATGGATGGAAAAAAAAAGACTTACTGTTTTTTTAGTCAAGGTGTCGAAGCTACCAACAGCCCTTTGTCGCCCACTGATTTAATTTCAATCGCAGATACTTGAAGCTTTTTATCGCCAGCAGAAGCTTAACCGAACACCCAATATTCTAGAGTGTTTTGAATCATTCGTTCAGTGTGATAGTGAGCAAGTTCATTAAGGAAGACAATGAGATAAGAAAACCCTGTTCATTCATAGTCAAAAAGGTAAAATATTGCCTCTCAATATCTACGCCAGACATTGATTTCAAAACCGTCGAATTTACATGGAGATTTTAAGGAAATAATTTTTTTTTTCACCGAAAAGGCAAATTTATCTTACACCTCTAGCCGGGTGCTGTTTTTTTAGACCGAGAATCCAATGTCATACGTCAGCAATTCATCAGTCTACATTTCTGATATCGCAATAACAGTAAGATTGGCGGTTGCCAAGGCGACCAAATCGCAGGAATAGTGAGAGTTTACCTAACGTTTTTATCACATTCACAACTGAGTACACTTTCGTTTTTTGTTTTTTTCGCTGAATGACTTGTCGTTTTTCAAGATAAAACGTTCACTTTGTCAGCTGGAAACTCAAAAACTACAAAGCTATAGTGCAAGGCGAATGTTCTCTTAGTGATTAAGAGTAGAGGTTTCCTGAGTCAAATTTTCAGTTCAAATGACCTATAGCTGTTCAGGATATGAATTAAATCAAAAAGAATTAATTAAATCAGTAAAAATATCAAAAACAAACAAAAAAACTAAAGGAGATGTCGGGACGCTCAAGTTGTTGAGATACAAGGTAAATTGAACTCAACATTATCACGAAAAACGAAATATTTTTATAAATTCATTTTAAATTTATTAACGGCTCCAGCAACGTAATAATAAGGATTTATTTATTAAAGGCAAAGAAAGGATCTAGGTATTCTAATTTCCTCGACTCCAAGACTTCTGGGTTTCATTTCAAACGCGGCAAGACTCGATTACCATTTTTCATGGTCTGCTATACGTTGACAAACACATTCATATATCATTCAAACTAAGGTATTACTTACAATTTCCCTTGTTTTGGCCTCTTTTGCTTTGTTAGTGTTCTCGTATCACCAGGACCTCGTCTCCTCCCTTTCAAGAATAATCATGAAAAAATATGGAAAAATCTAAAATTAGAACATTACAAGTCTTTGGTTGCTACAGCAATTCATATATATTCTTGTTTACTTCGGAATTGAGTGAATAAGCTTCTTCTTTTCAGTACAGCTCGAAGAATGAGCGCTGAATATGACTTTGAAATGGTTTCGTCTTCGTCTCGGCCAATTACAATCCAGCTCATACACAGAGTAACATACAGCTCTTATTTCGTATTTTCTTTGAACTTCTACGACATTTGCTTTTAGTCAACAGTCTGTGATATTACGTCGACCTAATTACAGGACGATGTGTCGCTTTGCTTTTTATTTGTCTGTCTAAGACAAATACTGAAGACGTCCAAAGGGACAGAACAAGTAACACATCAAAATTAAACCGTCTAGGTTTTGGAAGGGAATAAGGCGGCATCTTAAAGAACAAAGAAGTTTTATTCCATCAGAATTTGCATTAAAATGCTAATTGATTTTTATAAAGGTGTAAGATAGACAAGCATATAAACAAAAACTGGGCAACAATAAAAAAAACCCCACGATATAAACAAAATAATAGCAACAGGAACAGAGAGAGGGAGTGCTACAGCAACGACAACAATACCAACAACAACAACCACAACAACCACAACAACCACAACAACTACAGCAGCAACACCCAAAACAGCAGCAGCAACAACAACAGCAGCAGCCACAATAGCAACAACAATAGCAGTTTTCTATTGTAAGCTTTTTAAAATAGTATTTACACTTATATATAACACGATTCTACTCGCGCTCCTTTCATTATAAAAGTTAAAACACAAATGATTTTATCGAAGAACAAAGATTTTATGCGCGCACAGTGTAAAACATAGGACTCAGGTTTACAAGGGAGGGGGAAGAAAACGTTTTGCACTTTGAACATTTAAGAAATAACAATAATCATCATCAATAAAGAACCTCTACATTGGTACAACAAGGGACTGGTCATAAAGTTAAGGAACTGGATTTGAAGGAGCTCCTTTTTCTGCTGGCCCATAGACCATATGAATAAATGGCCGCCGCTAATTTGCATAAATCGTCAAAAGCTCGATGGATTGGGAAAATATTTTGTTCATATGAAAGACCATCAGTGGATCAGTAAATGTACACAGTTTCAAAGCATAATGATAAATCGCTGCAGAGTTATTAGCATTCAAAATGTGCTAAAAACAGGAAAACGAAGCTGGTCGGGCCTTGGCTGTGTTTTACATACTAATCCTTCTAAATTCAAATCGCTGTAACTTCCCTGATACTTATCTAGGACTCTGAAAGTTTGCTTGTTTACTAATCTTAGCATGCTCTCTCCAATGCTGGCTGTTATAATCTTACCAGCTGAGCGCAAGTGGTATTCCCTATTCATGGCTTTCATAGGGTCTATTATGAAAAGAGGGTGAAAAAGTAATGACCCTCACCAGTTTCTATGTACACCAGGTTTCTATGCCCACACTCTCTATAATGTACAGTTTTATAGACAGCCCACCCCTTCAAGAAGCTCAAAATAGTGTGACCCACCCCCTCTCTAACAATTTTCTCTTTAAACAGACACGTCTCCCAGCAGACGTTTTCATGTGTTTTATAAGTTCTTTTATCGTTCTCCTATCACATACTCACTAGTGGAGTCAAAGTACTTTTCAAGATATTTATTAAACAACTTAAATACAAAACATTTATCTCACAAAAGTAAGACAATTTTAAACGCTTTTGCAATAGCTACCACTGAATGGTATTCTTCAGTCTAAAATAAATTTCAACAACATGTTTCGTCTTTTCTAGTAATATATTCATTAAGGATTCAAAACACGACCGGCATGATGTGATATTTTCTAGATTTTTCAATTTAGAATGTAACAAGACTTAAAATAATAGTCAAAATAACGTTGTTTTTTTCTAGACTGTACAGTCTAAGTTAGGTTTGAGGGTTTATGGGAACTAAACATGCGATTTTTTCACTGATCTGTTATGAATATTTCTTAAAAAGTAATTTGAAGTTGCAAAACATTTAGCGGCCCACTGCTCTTGTTTCCGTAGGCTTACGTAATTTAGCGGCTTAGATAAGCTAAATTTAATCCTTCAACAGCCTGCTCTCACAACTAAAGATCTAAGAATAGCGAGAATTAGCCTCCTCCGCAGGCATCTCGGCTTGGCTCCTCGGGGTTCCTGTGGCGAGCAAAAAAAAAACCTCCTGCTATGAGTCAACACAGGAATCCCAAGGAATAATATATGGGTAGCCTGCGGAGGAGGCTAAGCGAGAATACGTGAGCACTCTAAGGAAAAAAAAAAAAAAAAAACAGTCTAGGTCTGCCATTATTGTTTGAGAAAGAAATTCGGCATTTCCCAATACATAAAAATCCTGCCCAACACTGCTAAAAATCGTCTCTCATCGATGCTAGTTTTTTAATCAGTATTCCGGGAAAAAAGCAATATTCCAGTAATAACTGAATGTCTATGAAATGCTGTACATCAAAAACATACAGCCTAATTTGAACATCCAATGTGACTCTATGCGTGCTAAATTGTTTACGTCACCCTCTTGGCTGCTTTGTTTTCTCTAAGGACCATAATTCTTATCATCATCACATTTTTTCATGTATTTTTTCATGTATATATTCTCTTCATTTCCACTTCACCTTGGCTTGACAATGTCGTTATGAAAGCCTCGAAAAGATGTCGCTTTTTAGCTTACCTTTTATTTAGTTTTTCTTCATGGATTTAAAAATCTTTTTAGCGTTGAATTTACTTTTTAAGTTGAATTTACTTTGACATCTATAATTCTTTCAAGAACTACTGCTGTCTTTGAGAAAGTGCTTAAGTAGGAAAAGACACAAATTTTAGGCTTTAATTTTGGAGACAAATTTTAGTAACCTAACAGTTCACGGAGAGTCCAGAGTTAATTTTTACAGACACAAGAGAGGTTGAAGATTTATTAAGGGAATTTATGTTGACCTCATGCTGGTTTTTAGACTACTATATTTATTTGTTGCTGAATCGAGTGAGAGAGTCATTAAAAGAGTTAAAATTTATAGCCATTTCCTTGACAGACTAGATTGTTTTCAATACTGTTGTTTCAAAGTGTTAAGTTCTTAATAAGGCGAAAAGGAACATATATGCCCTAGGATTCTATATAAAGGTCAAACTGGAAATTGGAAAAAAGAACAAGATAAAGAAAAGAAACTGGAAATGTGGATGCAAAGAAAGCAACAATAATATTTTGAAAGCAATCTGACAGAAATGTCAAGAAAGTAAAATAAAACATATCGGTATGAAAATTAACAAAAACACAAGTGTAATTTAGGAACGTAATTTGAAAATGATAGACCAAATGTTTATTCAGTTGTATCATTCAAATTGTAATTGCATTTCCAAATTTTTATTAGAATCTACGAAAAGTAAAAGAATACATGAAAAAGATAAAATTGTAGTGATTATGTTGGAAATAAAAAAAGAGGAAAAAATGGTAAGAATTGGAAGAAAAACAATGTCAGAATTGAAAGAAAATCCTTCAATAATGAAGAAATGTCGTGATACTGGCACAAAAACTCTGAATTAACAAGAGAAATAATCAGGTTTTCAAATTACCATCGATTAAGAAAAAGACGGCTCAGGTAGAGAACAGAAATTAAAAAACCAATGAACAACAAAACAAGAAAATGAAGGAACAAAAGGGCAAAGCTAGATTAATTAGAAAAATTAAGCACCAAATTAGCATACGTAAGCGTTTCTCTCTCAAGGAAAGGCACTCGGTACTTAACGACCCGCCTCAGGGAACACTGATGGAAAAAAGGGATATGGTTGTAATCGTTAGAGTAAAAAAAGAGCCCTTATAAGAACTGTTACTTTCTTAAGTCATAAGGAGAGCTAAAAGTCAGCAAGCACAGATTTCAAAACACGAGAAAGCTGGGGCACGTGATAAGTTTGAGGCCGAATAAAATTTCTTGTCAAATTCGAAAAAAAGACTAGCAAGTTGAACCTAATCCATCAGGAGAAAAAAAAATTCAAAGTCCGATGTTAGTTATCTGTCTCAGTACTCTCTTTTCATATTTTCGGCGGTTTGTTTCAACGATTAGACTCGTTAAAATGGAATATAATGTCCATTCTTGGGCTCCAAAAATGGCATCGAGTGTCTCACAATTTTACATGAAGTATTGATTCGACAGATTTTAATTTCAACGTAGACGATACGAAAAGCTTTGAAATGTTATTAAGAGTATTATGTCTGCTATAGTTGAAAATATCATTTTGAACTCAATGTGCTTTGTTGTATTGGACCTCAGTTGCAGTTAGTTCATTATTAGCCAGACTGCACAGTAAGATTTCAGAGGTTTTCTACAAAAAGGAAATTGATTTTGATTATAAATTTCCTAAGTTTATCAACAAAGGATCATTTACTTTATAAAAGAATATCGATTCTTAGTTTCGGTTGCTTCATTGAAATCGCCAACCCTGATATAGTTTTTCCTCGTATTCTTTAGGTTTTATGTTGTCGACAATGAAAATAAAATTCTCTAGAAAGTGTATCAAATCTCAAATTATTTCGCACTTAAAGGATTTCATAAAGGAAAAAATGTGGAATTAAAAAGATTTTCCTCGAAGGGTTAATCAGTGTATGAATTCTCTTTTCGCCCTAATACTAAAAACGCTTGGAAAAATTTTTCTTACTAAGAGTGCACGAAAAGAAAACTATTTTCACCATAAAAATATATATTTAGATTCCCGACTGCAGCGATTTCCCGTTAGATGATTCGAAACTCCAGGAAGAATTTTCGACATAAAATTCTGACTCTATCTATTTAAATTAAAAAAGAAGAAGAAGAAGAGGGGAGAAAAAAGACACTTAGAAAAGAGAAATAATACAAATTAAGTGCAATACGAGAACAATTTATCGGTCTGTACACATATTCTTACAGAAACATATGCAGAAACTAATGGTAATTTTGAAATAATTTTTGTAAGTCGTGGGGTGAACTAACCAAAACAATTCAAAAATAGAACCCGAGCCGAACTACGTTTGCTAAAATTTTACAACGTGCTGTTGTAGAAGATCTGTGGAAAAGGTTTATTTTTGACTATTCTGACTGAAATGCTTTTTACCACGATTTTTGTGCGTAAAATGGACGGTTTTCCTTCCTAAAAGAAGAAAGCGAGGGTGTACTTACGATATCTGAGGTAAAAGTCATTTTCTATATTGCTCAAGAATCTGATAACAAGAGGAAAGGAAATTCACTTCGACTAACCTCTCACTCAACACGCTAGAATGATTTTATCTTCCAACAGAATAGAACAGGAACTAGTTTGGCTTTGATCACCTTTGAATCTTTTGTTTCAATTCCACAGGGATTTTTCTTCGTGCTGTTTATCAGACCCGTTGGTCAGGATTTTTTACTGAAACGCTCAAAGCGCCAATACGCATGCGCAGTCGTAGCTATAGTTAGACAACTAGTACTATTGTTGTATGAATCATGGTGATGTTGTCCACCCACATGCGATAATTCTTCCATTATGAGAGAGAGAGAATGAAAACACAAGTGTATACTAAGGTTATATGACTTCTGTTAATGGAACAAAGCTGTTATACCGCCAGACAGTATTGCCTTTTTGCGCCCTCGGAAATGCCGAACCCTTTCGTAAAAAGACTCGTGAAACACTCGCGAAAATTTCGTGAAATCTTCGTGGTATTCATTCAACATGGCATTGATGTTTTGGAAAAGAACGCTGAACAAAGTCAAGGGGGAAAATAGGAAAATATAAACTTTATTTTGTCCTAAAATATACTGAAAATCTTCAAAAACAAACAAACAATACGTGAAAGGAACCAAAATACTAACAAAGCAATAAGTCATAAGTTTCATCCCTTGGAATTTGTGCACAAGTTCACTATAATCACATCTATTAAGTAGCTAAGCCTGAATTAGTTGCCATGGTAACCCAAGAACTACACCGCTGTTTCCATGGTAACCAATTGGCAGGTTGTCATAAATAACTCAGCATGACGTACGATCGGACAAAGGAACTGGAGACACAAGACACAGGGAGCTGGAGGAGTTGAGGACCGAGAAAATGATAATAAATTATCCGAGGAGAATTATGTCTTAAAAATATCACTGGTTAATAACCAATTCAAATTTTCAGCTTTATCAAAGAAAGAAAAAAACCCGCACGGCAGCTGCTAAACACCGGGAAGAAATAAAACACAATATGAGGATATTATGGTCATTAATAATTAATATTTATCATTCATTATTTATTATAATATGTTGAGCTTTTTTGGGCTTAAGAGGTTTTAAGAAATAACTATATAAAAAAAATCTTAACCTTTTGTTACTCAGCTCTTTGTTTTCCTTGACCAACTCTTGACTTACCCTTTAGGAAGAGATCGTTATGCTACACGCGAAAACGTTTTATAAAGGAAAAAAAAATGTCGAAAGTTTAAAAGAAGAAATTAGTGCTAAGGAAGTTGTCTTTTGCTTATTATTTAAGTTTATTTATTTTTGTTAAATAAATACTTTTTTGTAATTTCTTGGAGTCGTTGTAAATTTATTCCTTCGAATGCTTCTTGTTCTTATCATGCTGAATTTTCAGTCCTTTTATACTAATTATTGCAGGACGTTTAGGGTTATATTAACGATAATTCTTTAGCGAAAACATTTCAGTTATTTCTCTGTCTTTGAAGAAGACAATTTGGTGATTTAAGTGGCTCAATCGACATTATTTTGTGAACTGTTTCGGATTTTAATTTTCTTTTTGCGACTGGCTGGCTTCTTCAAACTCCAAGCCATCAGAATTATCACTTGTAGTCTCGTTTTTACTCGGTAGTCAAATTCATTAGAAGATTGCAAAAATCTTCCCTATTTATTTCGAAAAACCATCTGAATTTTGAGCATCCAGCCACTTTAGTTTCTTGATAGGATGTAGTTCGAACTTCCTTTAAGGTACTCATGTACAGCAACGAGAGAAAAGCACCGAACGGGCCACTATTACGAAAACAAACTTACCAAATTATAAACGGCTCTTCGTCTTGTCACAAGATTGAAAACAAATACTTTTTGTCCTGCCTGCATAAGCTCTGAAAAGGAAATGACATAAATATATCTGAACAACGTTAGGTATAGGATATTGGAGAGCGTTGTATCCGGATATAGCTCATTTCTAATACATTTAGATGAGTAAATACGAGCACCAGAATCTAACATGACGTTTGAATTCAAGTTTTACTGGTAGCTAAATTACCAGTTTAATGTCGTGCAAGGACTGAACTTCCAGCTGAAGGAGAAATGAAATATTGAGCCGGTCTTTAATTTCAGCGGCAAAACACGTACAACTCCTGCAACTTCCGATCCTACGCCTTACGTTATCCTGAAAAGCTATTTTACTGTACTGAGAGACTATTATTGACTTTGAAGTCTTTAAGTGTCCAGCGTAACCAGTTTTTTTTGTCATTTAGTGAAGCTTTATTTTTTACTGGGGTGTTGTGAAATGACTGCTAATGTTTATCATCATTTAATTTGATGTCATTGCCTTTCTTACTAACACTGACAAGTGCGTAAATTGTTTGCCTGTTTTTATTGCATGTTCATACTTAATTTATTCTTCCTCAACTAAGGCTTTTCGAGTTGAGCGATTTCTAAAGTAGAACTACTTTCTCTTTTTTTTTGAAATTTGTGCCGCGAAAAAAGTTTCCAAGACTACCATTGCGTGCATCGTGTAACACCCCTTGTCTCGCAACGCCGTTGCACGCAAGTTTTGGCTATAAAACGTTGTTAAAAGTAACTGAGCTGTCTGACAGGCTCATGGTTAATAATGTAATTCGAACATTCAAATAGTATATAAAAGATGAACAAAACATAAACTATTTCTCATTTCATTGATATACATATCAATGAAATACCAGGATTTCTCCTGTTTCTAAAACTTCGTACACAGTGAAGATATCATTTTTATCCTTCACAT
>WUAP02158429.1:0-10119 GCA_015163945.2 Stichodactyla helianthus
GATTGAATTAAATGGTTATTGAATCATAAATTTAAATGCAATTTCACACATTAAATTGAACAACTATCAGTGGATTAGATTGAATGGAAAACAGTTTGCTTTATTAAATAGATATTGTAATTATTAAATTGAATGCAGTTGTGACTATTAAATTTAAAACAATATCAATATTAAATTAAAGGAATATTACAATATTGAATAATGCTACAAAAGGGCAGGCATAGTTAATTTAAATAATTTAATACCAAGGTTGATAAAACTAGTCTTAAATGGAGTTTTGTCCATTAACCTACATACATCTTTTTGAAATAATTATATTGTTAAAGACAAATGCCTTCTGTTAGATGCAGATGACCACAGCAAAAATGACCCAGATCCCAGATTTAATATTCTTGCCCAAAATTTTCCTGTATAATTATTTATTTTAGTATTTTCAATTAAGTTCCAATCAACTAAAGGAGATATTATTGATTATGTATTTTGACTCCTAGGTTACAGAGCTCAGCAAGTTCAAGGACCTTCCAGAGGAAGTACCCCTTCCACTAGTCATTGGAACAAAAGTCACTGGTAAGGAAAAACACGTTTTGATTATGATGCTAATTAAGCAGAATTCAATGTCAGGTGTTTAGAATACCCCCTGTCTTTTTTAAAGAGGCTTTGATTTTTTTCTTGTGACATTACCAGGGCAGTGTTGGAGTTAATCTGATAAAGTGTTTTTATTAGTTAAGCTGAGATTTCAGTAATTCTCAAAGTAGTATGATCTGTTGCTCACAGTAGGCTGTGTTGACAAATGAAATTATTATCTATTTACACTGCTTAGTGTTGGAATACATGTACACAGTGATCAACTGCCAGTAGGCACCTATTATTGAACTTCCAAGGTCCTTTGATACCCTTGGGAATACTGAAATAGGATCTACCTTTAAAATAGTATTTTAAATTGCTTTTCTTTATTCTTTCTTTGCTGTTAGCTCGGTTGAGATCTCCACAAGATGGTCTATTTACTGGACAAATAGATGCAGTTGACACCCAAAACTGTTCTTATCGTGTGACATTTGACAGACCAGGTACTGTAAGCTGACAATGAGGAAATGCATTTGTCCTTTCTTTTACCAGCAAAATTGTTTCCTTTAGGGGAAAGGGTGTATTGAAAATCAGAAGTGTTATTAAAAATAATTCTATGAACTTGTCTGATATAAGTGCATGTAGTACTGTAACTTGCCATATCTTGTTGTTACCTCTGTAGGGTTGGGAACACATTCTGTACCAGACACTGAAGTATTGGTAAGTTATCAAGTTATGGATAAACTTGGTAAGCTCCTTTTAAGTACTCAAGACTGAAGCCTACATGTAGGGGTTGCATGAGGGTCAACTGAGTGCAGCTCCATCTTCTTAAGTGCTGATGCGGCAAGTCCATTCATAACTCAATGGATGCATGTCCACACAAACCATTGAAAAATACACTTATCCAGAACACTTTGAAATGATCACTCTGATAGTAAATTAATTATTTCTCTTTCTTGTTTGAAATTTAGAGTGAAGAGGCTTTAGAAACAATGCCACTATCTTCATTCCTACTGAAGGAAAGACCCAGGACTGCAGTCTTTCCCCCTGCATATACACCACCCAGGTATGTATTGGAACTTTTTCTTAAGATACTCAAATATACCTATTTCAAAAATAAAGGTTGTCTGAGCCAAAGGTGATAGGCAATAAGTGATAGGAGATAGGACATTCCATGCTCCAAGAATAACTGAGATGCCTTGTGTTTCTGCTTCTTATTCTTGTCAAGAACATGGAGCTTAGTGTTGAGAGATTCAGTGTTGCTTGCAGTTTACGAAACCATTTTTTAAAGACCTTGAATATTTATGTTTACTTGTATGCCCATAATTCCTTTCTGTCTTGGAATGACCTATCACCTATTCCCTATCTCCTTTGGCTCTGACAACCTTTTTTGAAATAAGTATTCTTTGCAATGTCACATACACCCTTTGTACCCTGATGATGGACACAGTGTTTGAAAGCTTGGTTTTTAATAAAGATTACTTAAATAGAGAAAACAATGATTATCTAAAACTTTGTGTTTATTTTAGGTGTCTCAAAGTAGTTTTTCAGTGACCATGCTTTTTCACATTTGAAAAATTGATAGACTTCCCCTTGTTTGATGAAAACATCTTTTGCACTAGTTATCAGGCTAAGATGAAAGTTTTGATTGATGTCAATTTCAGCTCTATTGTCACTACCTTGGCAGCAATAAACATAGATGGCTGAAATCAGTTTTTCTAAAATATCTCTTTATTCTTTTATTTCACAAAAGCTTAGGATTGTTTATTCCACTTATTTTAGTTTCAAACCATAAAAACAAGGCCTCAGCCACCTTTGCTTAGTGTTGCCCATGAAGGTACATGTTACAATAAGCTGTTTTATTCAAGTTTTAGAAATCACATTAAATTGCCAGTATTTTTAACAATGATAACTAGGTGTAATTACAGTGACTCGGTTGGACTTTTAAATTTCATAGTTTATCTCTTGATAGTAATTCCTTGTTTGTTTATTCCTATCTTCAGTGGTCTTAGTTTGCAAGGCAGTCCCAGCATGGTAAGGTTTCCAGAATGTCTCAATCATTGATTGGTTTTATGGTTTCCTTTGCTTTTCACATCAGTTTGATAAATATTCATCACATTGCCTTGCTTTACAGATAAATGACCCACTCCTAGGAGCTTCTCCAGCAAGGTAATTGAACTCAATATAAATATGAAAAAAGATACCTAGTTACTATCACTATCAATATAGATAATTCTGGAGGGCTGCCGTTAAGGTCTATGACATGTGCATGTACTTTAACAGTTGTAACAGCTATTAGAGTGAGCCACTTGATGCTATGGGTGATAAATGCTACAGCAATCACAAATCTTGTAAATGATCCCAAGACATCAAACCACTCAGACCAATGTAATTCTCAATGTTATGACATGGAGGTGCACATGATGTCTTTACCTTAGTTGATGGCTATGGTCACTTAACTATATTTTAGGGTTTACCACAAGAGCTAAGACAGTCCTAACCTTTTGAAAACTGTCCTTGGACAATGATTATTTCTTAACCTATTTTGTGTAATAATAAATGAAAAATGAATTTCTTCACTGGTTATCAACCAGTCAATTGCAAACTAAATGTAGTGCATGCTAAGGTGTCATTAATAATTGGTCTGCTAACTGCTTACCAACAATGCACCAGTTGATTGACTTACATGTTACCTGGTCAAGTATTAATTTGATTTTTTATCATGAACTGTAACACATCTCAGAGCCTTAACATAACTGTACATGGTTAGATCTTTGTTGTATTAGGTTGATTCTTGATCATTTCTGTAACACACCACAGAGCCTTAACATAACTGTACATGGTTGGATCTTTGTTGTATTAGGTTGATTCTTGATCATGTCTGTAACACACCACAGAGCCTTAACATAACTGTACATGGTTGGATCTTTGTTGTATTAGGTTGATTCTTGATCATGTCTGTAACACACCACAGAGCCTTAACATAACTGCAAATGGTTGGATCTTTGCCATGACCTATGCAACTGTAAAGTATCTGTTTTTAATGCACTGTCATAAAATGATTTTTTTAAATGTTTGTGTGGAATTTCAGGCTGAAGCTGCAAGAAGCTCTGAACCAGCAAGGACAAGGTGAATACCAGAATACTGAACTTAGTAATTTTCACTGTTATTATATATACTCACAATCATTTTTATCCTTTTTATTATACTTTTCAGGAGGAACTCTTGGCGGTTTCCCTATTCGATTTTTAATTCTTGTGGTAAGGGTACATTTAGTGGCAGTGCACTAGTGCAAGAATGATAAGTGATCAAGACTTTTTCTTCCTCTCCCTTCCAACTTTTTCGTCTTTTATTTCGTTTGCTTTTATTTTATTTACTTTCACTTTTTTTTTTTTTTTTTTTTTGCCTGTCCTAGATACTTTGATGTCATTTTTGCCTTGTTTATTTCAGACACGTCTTTCCAAAATTCTCCTTGTTAAAAAAGAATGCATTGAAAAGTTAAAGGAAATGAACACACAAGCAGAAAAAATGGTAATATTCCACTGGCTAAGTTTAATAGTTCAATACCACCTTTCCCTTCTCTCAAGGTTTCTTTCTTAGGAGGTACAATACGTGGGCTTTAATATTTAAGCAATATAAAACTCGCGCGTATGTCTGTACTGTGATATAAACACTCTGGGAGCGTAGGCATAGCCGAGTGTTTCTATTGCTTTTCGAGTGCTCTACATCTCCCAGAGTGTTTATATCACAGTACAGAGACATAAACAATCGTCTTATATTGCTTTTATAAAATATTTTTCGCTGTTTTTAGCGCGAACGTGTTTTTCTGTACCCTGATATAAAAACGGTAGCCAGCCAATCAGCGCGCGCCTTATTATATTTCAAATATTTTATGATTACCTGATTTTAAAGCTGACAAGGAATATAGTGAAGGAACAGGCCAATTTTAAGAAAAACACAAATTTAGGATAGAATCGAGGTGTTCCAAGGTTGAAACCTTTGGACATAGGTACACAATTGAGAAAAAAATCGAGACAATCCATCCAGCTTTTCACACCTCTTTTAAGAGACAGAAAACCTGTCTTCAGATTCAAAGTTCTCAGTATAACAAAGAAAAACTTCATAACTTTTACATTCAATGTCAGTCATCAACCACTTGTCTGATCCATAGAAATCCTACCAAGACCCAATTGATAAAGACTTCCAAAGGAGATACGCATGCGTAGTGCTGGAGCTGGAAAGGCTTAATAAGGTGACTAAAAAGTTTGTAAGGTAAAATAGAGCACTATTAATGTTTCTGCAAACTCACCAACTTCCAACCATTGTTTTTATGATCATCCAAACGAATTCGGGAAAGGTCTGTTGTCTGTGTATCAGAAACATATGGAAAGTGCTATAATTCGCCTTTCTGAAATTCAACTGGGGACTGGAACGAACTTGTGCCGCACAGATTTGTGGGGCTGAATGTGGGGACAAGATCAAAAGGTGCCGCCATCTTGCATTGAATTCTGGGATTGATTTTGGGGACGAGATAGAGTTCACGTCCAGTCTTTCTTTGAATTTCGATAAGACGAATTTACTGTAATGGTGAAATTAGTAGCCCTTTTTATTTTTTGACTTTTTGCTTTATTTTCTTGTGTTTAGGATCTTAATTACTATTTAAATGATGTTCAAAATTACTGTCAGGAGGTGAGTATTACTCTTCATTGGATGGACGAAACAATCTTACATGGACCCTTGTCATGACGTGGTGAAACAACACGTTTCCTCAACTTCAAGAACCTGTATTCAAACATCTCAGACCGAGTTCACTCATTGTAATAGGCCACTTCCGAGATATGCTTCGCTTGCCAAGTACAAAGGTTTGAGTATGAGGCTTAGTTCTAAATGCTCAGTGATTCGTGACAACTGAAGTGAATAAATTTAATTTAGCACGGAGCCTTTGAAAACCTTATGAAAACCTGGGCACGTTTGGGAGAATTCTCAATTCCCTCTGCTCTCGAATTCTCCCAAAGGCGCCTCGGTTTTCATAAGCGTGTGAAAACACAGAAAAAGTATTTCTTAAGTAAAGCATTTGTCTTCTTTTCAGCTTGCACCTGATCACGGTGTCCATGCACTAGACCAGACTATCAGTGTGAAGAGAAAGTGTGACAAAGAAGCAATACACATGGTTGAGGAGCAAAATGCTAAACTCGGGAGGTACGTTTGCCTGCAGCAGCCTTAATACATGATAGATCAGGGTTTGTACGGGTTTTGGAAAGTTTTGGAAATTGATAATGTATTTTTCCAGGACCTTGAAAGTTTTGGAAAATTGATATTTGGTCTGCTAGGCTATGGAAAAGTTATGGATTTTTGTAGCTTGTCCAGCTTATACCTTGCAAAGAATTGTTTTCGTTGTAAAGCGCCAAAGATTTTTGTCAGCACTGTACGTGCGGTGTACGTATTGCATGGTTTTGTTTTGCATTGGTAAATGTATATTGAATGTTTCAGATCCATTAATTTGGCTTTATTTTTGTGCTTTGTGTGGTTTTGGAAATTTGAGTCCATGGGCTTTGGAAAGTTTGGGAAAAGTTTTGAAAATTCTCACAGGGGATCCTATACGAATCCTGACAGATGTAGTTCAAAACCGAGATATAAACTCAGCAAAAGGAAGTGAGAATGCTTGCAAGGGTGTGACCGGACAAGCGTTTTATAAAGCAGCTCATTTACACACTGACGATGACGTGAGAAACGTCTTAACACGTATATGCCAATAAACCGTCCAGGTTAAAGTTTACAAATGTCGTCCTGATCATAATAAAGATGTTTTGTTAAAATTCTGAAATTGCAAAGTACAGTAAACGACTGACCGGCTTCTTTTTCTTTTAGCCTTTCCGTGAAGAATCAATCAACGTTAAACATTGTCACTAAGCTGACATCAGTACTTCTTCAAATAAAGGTAATAAATCATTTTCGATATTAGGATCTTCAGATTTGCAAAGGGTTTTGCCCATATATCCATCATCATCATCATCATGATCACCACACCATAATCATCGCCATCATCATCACCCATCATCACAACCTTCAACATCTGTTACAGTATCAGCATCATCCACAGATGAAAATTGTTTTGCATTTATTGGCTCATTTCCCATTTCTTTTTCAAATGTCATTTATTTACTTTTGTTCCAGTCGTTGGCGGAGAATGAACTGAATACGTTCGAGTTCAAGTCATTATCTGATGCAGTAGAGGAAATAAAAAGCACAATAGACCCGAGCAATGAAAGGTAAGATAATGCGCTATCTTTTCTGCTCTTGAACCATAATTTGCAACTCAGCAATTTATCCTTTGATTTTTTTTTAAGTCGACGACACATTTACTAAAACTGAATGCCGCGTACGCGAGGCAATTTTTCTTGCGATTTTTAACCACCAAATTGAAGAACAAATTGTGCGTATGATATAAAGTACCACTCTTTAAAATTACGTTTCGAGTTGCCAAATAAGTATTGTGCAATAGAGACAACAACGTGTGCTGAGCAAGAATATTGAGCGCGTCTGACACCCAGCGTCACATGCAGCTTGCATTATTTCAGCTTCTGTCGCGATCGTGTCCATTGATCTATTACGTGCAAACTTCCAGAAACAAGAATGTGAACACTTTAAAATATTCCAGAAACAATTGCTTCCTAACAATTTTTCCTTGTTCATAGCACATCGGATTTTTAAATGCATACTTTACCTTTGTCTTTTTTCGAATAATAGACTCAACTGTGGAAAGAAATGCAATTTTATTACGGAAAAATTAATCTTTATTTTGACTTCTGTCTATACTCCTTTTCAGCTGCTTCCAGAATCACGTGGAAATTCACGTAGCACATATCCAATCTGGTTTAAGTCAGATGGGTAATTTACATGCTTTCTCTTCTTAACCCATGCACCATACTGGTCACTTTACTCCTTTCTTCCCATCGCATGCACTCACCTGTTACCAGCTGTTCTAGAGAAAGGTTTAAAGTCATAGGCTTCCTATAGAGGTTTTGCACGACCACGTGACGGCAGCTATGTTGCATGGCAGAACAATAGGATCTCTTTCCTCTATACTAAGGGAATGAATTCTTTCTCATGTAAAACGATTTTGTTTCTGCCATGCAACACGGCTGCCGTGCAAAACCTCTACAAAAAGAGTTGGGGTCGACGTTTGTTTTCACAAAGTGTGACTCCTTCAAAGATAAGTGCACTAACAATGTCGCTTCTATGTAATGCAGCGTGACTAAGGGAAAACATGTGACCGGATAGTGCGAAAAAAGAAAGGGGGGGGGGAACTATATATTTTGATTAACACGAAAACTGGGTTTCTTAGTCACAGCGCTTGCATTCCACATGTATGTATTATAGAAACTACACAACGAAAAGCTTTAATAAGCCTTTTGCAGCAAACAGTCACATGACGAGAATGAATTGAGCTCACGGTCCCTTGGGGAAGGCTCCACTGGATGGCAAACAAACATTAAAATGCTTAGTATCTTGAGATCAAAAGAGTGTTAAAAGGGTAGAAACGTATTCTGTAAAAGATTTCATTAACAGCTTTAGAAATTTAGTGACAACTGTCTTAAATAAATGATTTTTTTTGTTTTTTGTTTTTTTTTTTGCCATCCAGTTACAATCACGTGATAATTTGCTGCAAAAGGCCTATTGTACCTCACGTGTTCAGTAGAAATGTAAGATTTTTAAAACCAGATGTTTGAGAGTCTGCAAACTGTTTTAACCCATATCTTAGAATTAGTACTTTACACAGGGGTCCCACCTTTGAAAGAAGTGAATAGTATTCAATACTGGTGTTTCTCCGGTGTAAAGAAATTGATTAAATAGACCTAATTCGCTTGGGCGTATTTGTTTTCCCATTACGGGTCACGTCTCATTCCTTTGGGACTTTTTCCTTTGTTTAATGGTAACGCTTGAGAAAATACATTAATATGGATATACCTCAAACAAAGAATCTTATTCCCAAGGGGTTTGTATTGGGAAAACATTAAGCCTGTCCTCACTAGCGACATAAGCATAAGCATAAGCAACATACGCAGACTCAGTATTGCATTGATCACCGAGGTGTGAGAAAAGACAAGCACCGCTAATGAGCAGTACTCTACTGAGTCTGCATATGTTGCTTATGCTTACGTCGCTAGTGAGTACCAGGCTTTACGCCCAAGCTAATAATGTCTATTATTCATTCTGGTATGAATTTACAAGTTGATTAGATTTACATTGCAGAGTTACCACATTTCTTTAGGATTTTGCGCGTACTAACGATAAAGAATTCTCCGGAAATTCAGCAAAAAAACAACAACAACAACAACAACAACAACAAACAAACAAACAAACAAACAGCGTTTTGCCCAAGTAAGGATGAAGTGAAGAAGAAAGATTACAATGCTATATAAAAAAAGATGAACTGAAAAAACTAAGCTTGTCTTAGAGCGGATTTCATATGAGTGGGAAACGCTACGGCAAATTCGTAGTTGTACCGTGCGTTGCCGTATCCGTAACTACGCGCTGTGGTTTGATGATTAGAAAACAATGGGAAGCCAGTTCAGTGTTACTGCGTACCGTACCGTGTACGTGCTGTAAGTCAGTACCGTACATTTCCCACACACATACGATAACTATTATTATAGGAAGCCATGATACCAGGGCGGGAAGAGGAGGGAGGGGAAAAGGTACTGCATACCGTACCGTGTACATGCTGTAAGTAAGTACCGTATGTTTCCCCGCTCATACGAAATGCGCTCTATTATTGTTTAGACACAGTAGACAAACTTGTCCAGTTTTCATGACCTCGCAGTTGCACAATAAAATAAGATGAAAAGATAAGCAACAACTTTGTGTAATACTACGAACTTTTAAACGGTTCACAAATCGTCTCTCCCGGCCCCCTCTGATACGCAATAGGTTTTTACCAGCGCCCAATAGAGCAGATTTCGCAATGGCGCGAAAATTCACATCACATGACGTGACCCATTCACGGCACGGTACGTAAGTCTGTACCATAATTAGTTTTTAAAGTCATTGGACGGAAACTCGCTCTATTGTTACGATATCTAAAAGGTACTGCAATGATATGCACGGTCTGTATGAGAAAATTCAAATCCATGAAGGATTCTCTTGGTATCAAGGTCAAGGTAAAGGGTATCTATTGTCTTTTGTAAAATATTTGAGATATAACGCGCGTCCTGATTGGCTGGCTACCGTGTTTATGTCAGGGGACAGGACACGCTCGCACTAAAAAACAGCGAAACATATTTTAAAAGCAATATAAAATGATCGCTTATATCTCTGTACTGTGATAACTCAGGGAGATGTAGAGCACGCACGAGAAAAGCGTGCTTAGGAACACGAGACGTAGCCGAGTGCTTCTATTGCCAAGCATGTTTATATCACAGAACAGAGACATGCGCGAGCGTTCTATATTATATATATTATATATTATATATATATATAACCAATGGAACAGCTTTAATATGCAGAGCATCTGACAGGATGCATGGTTGCAGACCCGCACAATTGGGTAAAACC
>WUAP02158440.1:0-10119 GCA_015163945.2 Stichodactyla helianthus
TATCACCGAGGTGTGAGAAAAGACAAGCACCGCTAATGAGCAGTACTCTACTGAGTCTGCGTATGTTGCTTGCGCTTGTGCTTGCGTCGCTAGTGAGAACCAGGCTTTAAAGCTGAAGATGCAGTAATCAGCCAATAGAAAGTAAGATGGCTTGCCAATCAACGTGCACGTTTGTATTTTCCTTTCTCACTTTTTAACGATGCAGTGTGGATAATGAGCATGAATGAAATGTTATAATACATAATCTTTTCTGAAATTTGTTATTCTTGTTCGATATTTTTGTCAGATAGAAACAGCAGTTCACTTCTATTACTGTATTTAAGAGAACAGTTTTGGTTGTTTTACAAGCAAATATATTTTGCATTGACTTTTGCCTTTCCCTGAGATGTCATTTCCAGTTTCTGAACAAGAAATACATTTTTAGACTGGTGTACCAAAGGTAGCCCAGTAATTCCCACTTCCGAGTTCTCTAAAACGATGCATAAACGAGGATTTGTGCGAAATGACACTTGGTGGCTCAAAAAAGTTCTTTGACTTTTTCTGCTACCTTGAAGTATATTTTTAAGAGTAATTATATGAATATGTAGACCGCGTAGCACTATGAAATACATGAACTAGAAATAATGGTAAGTTAAAGTGCTTAGAAATGGGGTTATTCCGGGTGGAAGACCCTTGGAAATAAATTCGGAAAAATTAATTTCCGACCTCGCTGATATTTTTAAGAGTGAACCTTCGAACACGTTATACAGAAAACAGAACGAACGAGTCAGTCGTTTCACGCTACCAAGCTGTAATTTCGCACGAATCAAACCCGACCTTCATGTATCTTTTTCGAGAACTCGGAAGTGAGCTATTCAAGGCTATTAGTTTGCTTTTTGTCTGTATTGCAGTGCGCACTTGCTTTCTGGGTGCGCAGGCTCCAATGCAAGGCAGGCATATTTCTTTCAGCCTGAGCCAATCAAAAGAGAATCTGGTGACCTATGTCATTCCCCATTTTTAGCCAAATGTATAAATAAAATGCCATATCACGTACAATTGAAAATACAAAGCAATTGCAAAATTCTAAAACAATGGTAGGTATATAGATGTTTGAGGAACGTCGATTTACATGAATTCCACAAATCAAGTTTGATGCTCTTTAAGCACTTGTGATGAATACAAGTTTTAAAAAGTATTATGGACTTGAGAATCTGTCAGAAGAATCGGTAACCTGAAATGTTTTTTAGACAATCTGACTGTAATTCGAGCTGAATGTGTGAGAGGTTAAATGTGCTAGTGAGGTTTAGTCTACGTTAGAGACCATCAACACAAACTAGCTTCTCCAGCGACTTGTTCTGATTGTTATTACCTTAAGAACGAAGTTAAAGTCATTGGTGGGGCTCTTGAAGAGAAAATGTACCAGGGACAATCTGTAATCAAGCTGACTTTAAATGTGAATTTTTTGGTGCATTCTTAAAAAATATTCACATGAACTTGCGCAAGACCTTCACTTAGTTTCTATGCATCAACGGTAACTGGTGGACATAAGTACAGATCAGAGTTCTAACTGCACGACTTCAATCGATTGCTTTGAAAGGCTCACTTCACTCTAATTTATGTCAAAGGAAAACTTTGGTTACTTAAGTAGTGTTGGCGAAACTATCAAGTTGGTCACATGAATTCAGGAACGACGCAGATCACCAGCGTGCAGAGTCGAGTCAAAATGGAGTGCGCAAAAATAAAACAGTCTTTATTAGATGATGCTGGTGAGGACTCGGAGCAAAGAGCAACATTAAAAGAGTTAGAGACCGACGAAAAGACTTGCAAAGGTTCTGAAGAAACAGAGAAGACGAAATCCCACAAGCTAAGGTTCAAAAGTTCTGTTAATGGAACTAATTCTGAGAATAATAATAAACAATTGGTACATAAACAACAACTTCCGCATCGGACCAGCAAAAGAAATTCTGGAAAATATTATAGAACTGAATGTTGGAGACTTGATTACAAGCCAAGCAATGATAAACATGAAGTGCTAGAAAAACTGAAGCAAGAGATATATGAAAAAAATATTCAGAGAGAATTGGAGCTTCAGATGAAGAGTAAGATTGGATTAAGGCCAGTAGCAGGCTATCCTAAAAATGTAGCAATGGTCTCGAGGATCGGACAAAACGGCACATTTTTTAATTGTTTCAGTAGAACCAGAAATGAAATTCCGAACAGGAATTTATGTGTCACAAACAATGATCACAAGAAAGAAAGAAAACAAAGTCCTTTAGCTCCAGAAGTAAAGGGACTTAGGGTTAAATCCGATACAAGGCTTAGGGCAAACACAATATGTACGTCAAAGAGTGAAAATCGTGTCGTGGTTGACGTGGGCATGTCATCAGTGGCTCCAGCGTTATCACAAGAAACAAACAAAAGCTTTGCAACAAGTTCAAGTCATGTTCATAGAAATTCCGAGGAGATTCCTAAAGAAACCGGTGAAAAATCAAGCAAAAAAATGCCTTTTAACGCCGAGTCAAGTCATCAGTATTCCTCGAAAAGTGTGACAACTAATGAAATTTTAGAAAAATATTTTTCTTCCAGTGTTTTTCCACCTTTGTCAAGTAGATTTAGAGAAGACAGCGAACATGGAGTTAGCATAGAACACGATTTGTCGCTCAAAAAGTGTTTTAATCCAGAATCCACAGCTCGGACTAAAGAGCAGGCGGGAGAACAAGAAGCGCAGCCCGAACCCGAAGAAATCTTAACCAACAAAAATATTCTCGTTTGGAAAAAAGAATCTGATGAGCTACGCAAAAAAATAAAAGCCTTTGTCGAGAAACCAGTTCCTGAGCTTTCACCTGCGAGTCTCATGATTCACAGAAGATCAACGGTTGCTGACATCCCTTTCGGTACCTTTTCAAAAGCAAGTCCTGCTACTGCGCATGTGCAGCCACCAGAGCGGAAGAAGTCCATTGGGGTAGTGAATATCCACACATGCCCAAACTTAAACGTGTTTACAGATAGATCTTGGATGTATCAGGACCGTCGGGCTGAAAAATGTCGGTACATACGCACTCCGCAAACACCCATACCCCCAATAAGTGAGATATTTCATAAAGAGGATGAGTAAAATCCGGACTTGAAGTGCTCTCCGACATCTTTGTAACAAAGTTACCAATTGTAAAGGACTTTTTAATGCGCGCAAGCGACCAGAGCGCCTTAGACACGGCACTGAATTACAGGACGTATACAGCAACTTATACCTTAACAATGAAATAGCTTCCTATTGTTTTTGTACAGTTAATTCACAATCCATTCACAACATGTAGATACGGTTACGGTAAAGTACGGCACGGCTATGAATTTGCCGTATATCATTTCGCACTTATACTAAATCTGCTCTACTCTGTCCAAAATTGTGGCTCCATTAGAATGGATGGACCTCAAGCTTCTTAAAATAGCATGATATAAGTCAACATTTGCTCAAACAAAATACATCTTTAGATTCATAATACAATTTATTATCTGTATCCTATGATATAGCCACCCTTAAACATAACCTCCTTCAATTTGGACCAGCCCACTTGACTGGCCAATTATGAATTTTAATGGTCAAGTCCCTAGTTTACTGGATTACCAGCACTTATTTCAAGCCTTTGCATATACATTGTAGTGACATCAATTGAAAAACCAAAATAAATTATCTATTTTGACATTTCATATATCAAGACCAACACACTAGTGGCAATACTTGCAATTGAAACAATAGTTTGTACCCTAGACCAATATTCTGCACGACCCATGGATTCATAAAATTTATCTCTCCTGACACCTCCTATTACAGGATCTGTATTTTTGTTTTCAAAGGACTGTACATTGCCTGGCTGTGAATTGAACTTTTTGTTAATATTTTGGATACCTAAGCTTAGCTCTACAAACATATTTCGATTTTCTTCATTGATTTCCTTCATTTCTTTCTGAAGAAATGATAACAAATCCAAATCAGCAGGATTCCCATGTCTCTCCATTCTTTGTCGTTCTGATGCCAACTGCATTTGAACAAGTTCCCTCAGTTGAGAAGTCAAAGTTTTTAGACTAATTCCAGCTTCAATGGTACCAACATCAGAGCCAATTGATGCACTCAAAGCATATGTATCAACTGCATCCCTTACATCCTCTAGTTTATCAATGACCTCTTTGTTTTGTGCTGCAAGGGCTTCCTTGAGTTCAGTGTTGTTTGCTGCTAGTTTGGAGTCTTGGGATGAAAGAATGTCAAGGAGTTCAGTTGTTTTTTCCATTAGTTCCTCACCAGTTCCTCTAACAGAGCTCTTGACTTCTTTTAATCTTAAATAGTTGATCAAAGATGAGCTGATAACACCTAAAGACAGACATAAACAAACCCAATCTTAGTAGATCATTAAAAACAGCATACATTCTAGAACATAACTTAAAAAGGAGTATTCTAAAGTGCTGCTCCCCCTGAAAGCCAGGGGCATACACCTTTGCTCCCTCCCAATCACAGGGCCTTGGTTGATTCTTAAGCAGCACTAAAAATTTGTAAAGTGATAGTGTAGGATGGCTGAGGGGAGGGGGAGGGGCTGGAAAATGAGCTCCAGGTGGCCAAAACTTGAATACAGTACAGCTCCCTACTAAAAGAATTTGTTACCAACTGCAACTTCCCAACCTGCTCCCTGCTCCCCCCCTTCCCCACAACACACACACACACCACTTCCAATATTTACAAAGATGACAGCCTCCCTATTCTCTATGTGATTGACCAATGGTAGTTATTAAGGGGTGCCACTGCATGGTTTGATATGCATTTGACATGATTATTGTACATGTACCACTGCATTGACCTGATAGATAGTCTAACTTGTAGGATTTTTAAAACAAAAGAATATCAAATTGTGGGCTCAACCAAAATAACAGCCATTGATGAGTTGACAGTGTTCAGTCAATCAGTGCTCAGCTGCTACTTGACCAGTTATTAACTAGAGGTGGTGGTGCTGGTGCAACTGGGGGAAAGCCAATATTTTTTTGTGTATCCTCAAATGGGAGGGTCACAAAATTCTGTGCAGGCCTTTGAAGTGGATCATATCAATTTATATAAGATATGAAGGGGAAGGGGAGGCAACAAGTTTTCTGTAGTAGGAAAAAGGAAGGCCTCTTAAAAGGGGAGTACACACAAGAAAAAAATTGAAATTCAACTTAAACAAACTGAAAGCATAAAATTGTGAAAAATATTTTTTAAGTGGAAAATGATGTTCCAAGGTAAGAAAAGGGTCACAAGTACCCTATGACCTGCACCGCCTGGATCTGCCACAGGGTCCTAAGGACCTATTCTATGATACACCACAAAATTGATGGCAATTCATTTATTGTCTAACTTACAATGTTTATTTTCGCAAAACTTACCAACAGTAGCCCCAACGAGGGATCCAATAACAGACCAGTGCTTCGTTCTTTCCGCTCTTTGTCTCTCTTTTTCATGCGACTCCCGTACTATCCCAGAAAGCAATGCGAACTGATCTCTCTCTAGACTCTCCAATTCAGCATATGATGTCTTTAGTTTCTTTTCCTTTAAAAGCGTTTCGTGTTCCTCTGTAGCTAGCGAAAGATAGCGCTCGTCCTCCCTTGATACACGATCGAGTCGTTTACGGACATCATTCAGATGCGTACGAACAATCTCTAGTTCTTTTTCCGACTGTTGCACCCGTTTTCTCAAATCCATGAATTTGTCTTCAGCTTCTCGAACCCTCCTCTGTGCTTCCCTTACCTCTGATATCCCTATCAAGTCATCAAGCGCACTTATAGACCCAGATATTTTATCCAGAGAAGCTTTTGTTAGATTTTCACCTTTCTCCTGGATTTTGGAAGGAATTGCGTTCAACTTGTTCGATATCTTCTGAAGTAACTTCTTGCGCGTGTTGTCAGTCTTTGGGTCTTCAGGATTTGATTTACTACTAATACCCCCTGTCAGTCTTTGACTTTTTCTTAAACAATGACGGTTAACAGATAGTATAACATTCTTAGTCCCAACCCGTTGCAACATCGACATTTTTAAAGGAAATGTCACTTCATTTCTCGTCCGCCATTTTGATTTTCTTGGACGTGCGAAACTGGCACGAACACACAGGAAACCCAAACATTTAATAAACGTAGGTGCCCATGAAAATAAAAGAAAAATTACAAATAGAGTACACCGAGTGGCCTTTCATTGTACAACATAGCCACTTAGCCAGTCCAGTCTTTCAAGTTATAGATGCACACTTCTACATCTTGCTGATGCATTTATGCACTTGAGAATGCTCCAGAATGCTTTGAGCATTTTCTTTCATATTCAAATTTGTAATTTCCTCATGAGAATAGTTAAGACAATTGGTGCTAATCAACTCAATAAAAGAAATCGGAATCGAGACCTAGTTTTTGTTCTTAACTGAATGTGCCAACGAAGTGATGAGATTTAAAATGGAGTATTTTAGCAAGAGTTAGGAAAATCGTTAATTTTAGATAATTGAAGTCGAATGAGAAATCTTCATGGATTCAATTTGATTGATCATTGAATTGTTTTCTGTAAAACTTGTGCAGTAGCCAATTCATTGCGCCACATAATTAGAAGAAACTCACAACGGGACAGTTCCCATGGCTAAAAATAACGATTCCCATGCCTAACGATTTTACAGTGCAAATTTGTCTTGCAAAATGTTAAGAGAGGGTCCTGAAGTGGGGGTCCTAATCCCATTTCCCAGCCCAAAATTTTGCAAAATCCCAGTCCTATTTATGAAAAATCTCAGTCCAAGTTATAGAGTTAGAGTTAGAGTGTTAGAAAAATCCCAATTCCAGTAATGGCTAAATCCCAGTCCCAGTGCATCAAATCCCATTTTCCCAGCCCAAAAAAGGCCAATCCCAGGCTCCCATTTTACCCCTTTAGGACCCTCCTTCAACTATGTCTGTTCAGTTATAGAAGCACACAGAAAGTGACAAAAGAAAAAGGTTAAGTATCTTGAGAAACTAGAGCTGCAGGCAGTCATGGAGCAGCTGTAAGCATCATTTCAGTAATCATTATAAATAAGCAAATTAAATTTGAGCATATTGTTTTCCCAATTGATATCATGTGTCATTTCCTTGCTTATTATTACTGCTGCTTTTTAGCTAGTCTTGGGAAGATGTATATGATGCACATTCATATATGGATAGCTTTAACATACCAACAAACTTATTTTCAATGGATTGGTACACTTAGGGAAAGTACATTTATTATGTCGAGGGGGGATATGAAGATGTCACAGAAATATCTCAAAATTTTTCTGAGCCCCTGTTTGGCTTTTCAAAAAATGTTCAGGGCCCCCTAGAGAATTGATGAAATTTTTCAAGGCCCCCCTCACCCAATACCACTCCCAAAATCTGCATTTCTATATACATCGCTATAAATATTGTATCAGTATATTATATTGTATATTTTTATAAATTTTATATTATTATAAACTTATTATAGGGCCCCCCCTTTATGGATTCATTTCATTTCAAGGCCCCCCCATTGCAGCTGTATTTTTTTCCGGAGCCCCTCCCCAATATCTTCATACCCCCCCCTCAGCATAATAAATGTACTTTCCCTTAAAGCAATATAAATTTTACAATCTAATAAATATTTTGATGTATGTTTTTAAGGCTAGTCCATTTTTAGATGGTGAATCTTGAGTTCAGTCATTCCTCCCTTACAGAATTGGCTGCCCACTGTAAGTAATCTGGGTTTCCACCTTGAATAGGTAAACTGATCACCTCAGGTATTTCATAAGGGTGTATGTTCTTCACAAACTGGACAACCTTTGACACAAAGCTCATTTTTGTCTTTACAATCATTAATAATTCGATATCCTCTTCAGTTTTTCCATGCCAAGAGTATATTGACGTTACTTTTGGGACAATATTCACGCAAGCAGCGATATTCTTTTCCACAAGGCCATGGGCCAGCTTTTTGGCCACTTCTTCCGACGGGCAGGTAATCTGTAAAACTGTAAGTTCAAGTTCTGATGTTGATTTTGACTCGCTCAGGAAGGAGTTGAAAGAAAGGTTTTTGCTCCCAAAGAAGAAAAACCAATAGAAATACAAAGCAAGAATTTGCAAGAGAAAGCAAATAAAACATTTCAATGCGTTCTCCATCATTACTACTTCATTATTTAGCAGGCGTTCCTAGCTTTTTCTTCGGCGAGCAATCGGAAAGCAATCGGCTTGATGTCGTTTTTATTTTCAAAATGGCCGTCAGGATCACAAGGAAATTGTCAAGAAATTCCCCCTTTTATTTGTCTTCAAGCTTGAATATTTCTCTAAGAAATGATTTTGATACTTTCCTGAGGCCTTTAGGATGCTCTTGGTACCATATTAACGGGGTTCACGGTAGTTCAATAGCGAGATCAACTCGACGAAATGGCAACGGTAAAAGCGAAGCAAATGGCAGATTGCATCAGTTTAGACGAATTATGAAGCAATTTGTGTCTGGAAGCAAGGAGTTGGGATCAGATGTTAAGCGATTAGTTGCGATCAGAAAGAAACTTAGAGCTAGTGGAAAGGATTGGGAAGCATTAACTTTAGATGAAACTCTACATTTGCACCAGGTTTGACTAATTTGGTGTAATAATTTGTGTTTCCTTACTTAGTACAGTAATTATTTGAGGTTTTGCCCATTTATAAGTTTTAATTCAAAGTATAAAAAATCAAAGTAATAAGATGCGTTATGGCCAGGCTCAAAATCAATTTATCTACCATAGTTGTTCTCCTACATACAATATATGCAAATCCTATTTTCTGATTGGTTTTCTGATTGGTTTTGATGCAACCTGTGGGAAACAAGAAGACATACAGTACTGTAGTCTTACATTTGTTTTTACATCCAGAAGAAAGCAAAATAAACAGGTAAAAATATTGTGGGAACAAATTAAGACAAATTAATCAAAGTTTTTGTGCTAGTGATCACACAATCAACTATGGTATGTACTTACTCCTCCCACAGGCAATCAACCAATCAGAAAATAGGATTTGCATAAAGCATGATTGCCTGTGGGAGGAGCAAGTACATACCATAGTTGATTGTGTGATCACTAGCACAAAAACTTTGATTAATTTGTCTTAATTTGTTCCCACAATATTTTTACCAGTTTATTTTGCTTTCTTCTGGATGTAAAAACAAATGTAAAACTACAGTACTGTATGTCATTCTTATTTCCCACAGGTTGCATCATCAAATAATTAGAGCAGATTTCATGATTGAAAAGGTCGCAGCATGAACATGGTCACGACACAGTCAGGGCAAGGCAAAGCTCATCAAAATTCTAGAAAACATCACGCTTAGAGCAAGGCATACTTATGGCACTGACTGTGCCGTGACCTTTTCACAGTCATATGAAATCTGCTCTGGGGTGGTGTGGTTGCAACCCAGGGGGAATTGACATAGGATCTTACTCCGTGGGTTGGGCATTTGACAAGTACATCGTCCCACAGAGGAGGGCAATAGCTTAACAGAACTAGAGAGACTAGAAAGGAGGGGAAATTTGATATATTTTGTCAGTTGTTCGGTAGGGAAATCGACTTTCTCATCTCCAAAATGGTCAATTCCCATTGGGTCTGCCTTCCCCCCTGGGGAGAAAACATTGGTACCTGCCTAAAATTAGTGCAGCTGATGTAGTCTTGTAAAAATTGATAAGTTTTTCACTTTTATAGGTGAGGAATGATTTGATGAAAACTCTTCCAGCAGTTCTTGTCTTCTGTATTCCTTTCATAGGCTATGCTGCACCACTTATTGCGTAAGTAAAAACTGATTCTAAATCTACTGTTTCCCATTACCTGTGCATATAATTCATTAGAATAATCAACATATTTCCCAATAATATGGATAATGATAATGATAATGATAATGATTTATGATTTATATAGCGCCTTTCCTATGTGGATATAATCAAAGGCGCTTTACAATGGTTGATGTGAATTTTTTACAGACTGCATTTTTTTTAAGGCGACATAGGCAGCCGCGCAGCTTACAATCATGAGTGAATAATTAGTATTTAAGCCAGACTGTTGAACTGGGAGACCTCCCCTACTCTTACGAACAGCTCAACAGGTTCTTTAATGTCCCCCATTTACAGGTTAAGGAAGGGATGG
>WUAP02158451.1:0-39486 GCA_015163945.2 Stichodactyla helianthus
TTGGGACAATCTTGAGGGTTATTCACTGAGATATGTGGAATTCTTCAGGGGTGAACTTGAGCCAATGGATTTCTTCACGGGTATGCTGCATCCTCCCAAAATTGACATCCTCGACAGGGGGGGTACGGATATTAAATGGAATAGCCCATTAGGACCCCCCCTTCAGGACCCTCGTTAATGGTATTTGTAACTATTTTGAAAGAAGTCGAATGCATAATAATTACTTACGCTCGTAGTGCATTTCCTAATGTGTGATCCTCTTTGTTTACGACAAAATGTGCTGCATTAGGTACTTTCGTGTCTTTAGTTATAGTTATTCTAAAAAGTCAAAGTTCATAAAGTTTATCACATGTCCAAAAACTCATCCTAAATTCAGCGTCATTTATCAGCTTCTGTTTACGCCAAACTTACTTTTTATCGCCCGCTAGAAGAAGAAATGGTTCGAATGGTTCCGGAGCGTTCATGATTAAATATGATCAATGATATGAATTCAGTATAACAGCAAAAATAACGAAAAAAGTCAAGTTAATTCTCAGAATAAGCTCGCCATGTTGAATGTGCCTGTAAGAAACTGGTAACTAGTTTACCCAGAATGCCTATGGAGTTACCAGTTCCAATCTCTCTCCTCCCGCGTAAACCACAAACAATTTGTTTATGATAAGATAAGACGTAAATAAAAAGCTTGAAAACTAAAAGGAAAACATCAAAGAGAAAATATTAATGAGAAAATATTAAAATGTCTAAGAAATTTATAAAACAAGAAATCAAATTGTTTGGGCTTCCTGTGGTTTGGCAAGGAAACATTCCTAGCCCAGAATGCAGTGCGGGGAGTAGCTCTTTCCGCCAATTTTGAAGCCGCGAGTAAGACAGAATAATATATAGGAAGACAAACAGGTTGATTTATATTCATATAAAAACTAAAGAAGGAGCTTGAAAACTAAAAGGAAAACATTATAGAGAGAATATTAAAATGTCTAAGAAATTTATAAAACAAAAAATCGCATTCTTTGGGTTTCCTGTGGTAAGCGGAAGCATCCATACCCAGAATGCAGTGCGGGGAGTAGTTCTTCCCGCCAAAATTTTGAAGCCGTGAGGAAGACAGAATAATATATCGGAAGACAATCAAAATTTAAAGTTAAATTTCGCCTTTTTTCTTGCGTCGGTTTGATTTATTCACTTGCTTAAAGCAAAATTAATGTTTTAAAGGGTTGTTAAGAATTGTAAACGACATGAGAGGGCCAGAGGAGGCGATGAATTCTGATGTTCAAAGTTCATCAAATCAGGAAGGTAGGCTGTGCGATTTGTGTTCTTCAAGGTTGAATATTTTTTTACTCTTTATGGTCCAGTTTGCCCTACTGATTTCTCTCTTCGTTTTAAGGAGGAAGTGAGCAAAGCAATGGACGGGATCCTTGCTCTAGTCCTCCATGTAAAAGGCTGAAACAAGGTAATATTTTCATCACTAAAGTACAATTTTGAAAAAATACGCTGCGCGCGAACAATTCCTCTTTTAGTCCAGACATAAACTCCATCATAAATCTATATCGTATAATTCATTTGCGCTGTATTTGATTCTAAAATAATTACTATCTAATTAGTCTTGTGTTTAATGTTTTAGCTGTATTAAATTTTCAATCCAACACTTCAACGAGTAGCAGTAATCTTTCTCCCTCTTCTTCGTCTTCACCTCAAAACCTCTCCAATGGAATCGCAAGCGAAGTTATTGTCTTACATGATGAAAACAGAGCTCCAAACTGTGGAGGTCTTGTAACCGCAGCCCCATCTCCTCCAGACAAAGGACAGCTTAAACCACAAGCCCCTACAGCTGTGCAGATCACTAGCACTTCTGAAGAGCAGAAGGATAGTGCAAAACAACAAGATAATTCAGATATCACAATGTCGATATGCAAGCAGACTAACGATTCTCCTATGTCCACGGATCCAGTAGAACCTTGCTCACCCAAACAAACAGATACAGATGTAAGTATATTAGATCTTTTACATGTCTATGCATCAATATAACCTCACCACCACCACCAAACCCAGGTATGACCAAGGACTTGGAATTTGGACTGCAATTTTTGCTGATCTAGTGTCCCTGCATATTTCCCTCTCTTGGCAATTTAAATTAGCCACCCTCAAGAGATCAGGGAGACCAAGGACAGTCCCTCTGTTGAATGGGTTTCAAAAGGAAGTGAACAGAAGGTAAATACCCCTACATTCATCCAGTTTTGCCCATGTTGGGAGGGCTATGTGGGTTACATTGACTGGTGCATTACTTGTAGATATGAGGTTTTTTCAGTAAGAATCCATGCTCCCCTGTTGAATGTGAATCATCTGAGAATTGCTAATTCCCAGGGATATGGAATGCAGCTGGTTTCAATTTTTCTACTTGCCAAAAAATTGTATTGATATAAAAAAGTTTACTGATTTGTTTTTGTTTGATAAAGATTGCCAAAACACCTTTAAAACCCACAAGTGCAGAGAAAAAGAAGTCCAAGGAACAAATGCAGAAAATGAAAGAAAAGGTAAATTATGTAGTTTTTCTTTTCCAATTGAGTTTTTTTCCTTTTCATTATTGAAGTTTTCTTTTTCAATATAGCAAAAACTTAAAGAAGAAAAAGAAAAGCTACGACAGGAAGCAAGAGCCCTTAAGGAAAAAGAAAGGCTAGAAGCAAAACAAAAGAAAGAGCAAGAGAGGCTGGAAAAACAGGCAGAGAAAGAGAAAAAGGAAAAGGAGAGATTAGAGAAGAAACAAAGAGAAGAAAAGGAAAAACTGGAAAAGAGAGAGAAAAAGGAAGAAGAACGACGAAAAAAAGAAGAGGAGACAAAGTACGTATTTTGATATATTCTAAGTTAATGGTCCACACAGTCTTAAAAAGTCCTTGAATTTTGAAGAAATCGTTGAAAAGTCCTCAAATTTCCTTCAATGATAGTATCATACAATTGTGTTTATGCATTGAGGTATTCTCTTACCAAAACCCTAATTAAATAATCATTTTTTCTGTTGTAACTTAATTAAATTACCTCAGATAAGTGAATGTAGGGAAATTAAAGACAGAAAACTTTTTTAGCATTAAAACCTGTTTCTGATATTAAGAATTTGTTTTTTCTTAATCCTAGTTTTGTTCCTTTGAAAAAATAGATTTTGTCCTTAAAATGTCCTTGGAAAAGTTTCACCCTTTTTTGTATGAACCATGCTTTTAGTGCAAAATTAGAAGAAAAAAGGAGAAAAGAAGAAGAAAAGAAGCAGCAAGAAGAGGAAATGGTAACAAATTCTCTTTCAAAATTATTTTGATAAAAAATTATTTCTTAGCAATTAGTTCTAACTTCATCCTTGTTCTTATCAGAAAAGAAAGAAAAAACAAGCAAGTCTTTCTTTTAAAAGTTTCTTTATTACTAAGACATCAACTACTCCACCAAAGGTATGGAAACAATTTGTCATTGGCTCTGACACGGTAATAAAGAATTTCCTCAATTTTTTTATGTACTTTGTGAACAGTTTTAACTTAGTACCATGTATTTTTTCATGACTGCAGACGCTACCAAAGACAGCTTTAAAATTTGAGCCATTTGAGATTAAACCACATATGTCGCTAGCACCTGTTTACAGGAAGGAGCTGAATAAAGAATCTCAACAGAAACTAGATGAGTTAATGAAAGAACAGGTATATGAAAAAATTGAGATTTTTGGCTTACCATACATTACTTTCATCCACTTTCGTGCACAACATCACACCACACCAGATACACACCATCACTACACCACCCATGTTCTGCCACCAAATACATTAAACTAGTCTACCAACGTTCCATTTTCATACAACATGTTCATGCATCTAACTCAAATCAGATACCACATCACAAACCCATTCTGTTACCCCATCTCACTGTAGATACTATATCTACCATATCCATCACACCACTATTCCACATAAGATACCTAACTACTGTGTTGTATAACTAATTTCAAACTTGCAAAACACAGGGTTTGTACAGGTCATAGAAAACCTGGAAAATCATGGAATTTTGTAATTTAGTTTTCCAGGCCTGAAAAGTCATTGAATTTAGTATAGGTCATGGAAAGTCATGAAAAAATTGTTTTCATGACATGAAATAGTTAGACATCTATTTTGTGAATAGAAATGAGATTAAATCCAGACATGGCCATATTTCAACTTGATTGTAATATCGTAAAATGTTGTCAAATTAAGAGTTTTGAGAGTTTTCAAAAGGTATCAGTTAATTTTGGTCATGGAAAATCACAACAAGTCATGGAATTTGAAAATGTGAAAGAGTACAAACCCTGAAACACCACGTTATGACATTTGAAAAACTGTCTCGATTTATTTGAATTCCAATTAATTTTTAGCCTGGAATTACCTCATACATGGAAGAACTTCAAAAACGAAAGCCTCTTCCTCCATACAAAAAACAAAGAAGGCGACCTATAGCATCCAAACCACAGGAACAACGTGAACTTATGGAAATAAGTGAAAAGAAGGAAAAAAGTGAAATGATCGAAATTTCCGATGATGAGAGCAGTGATTCAGGTTCGGTAGTAGAAATCCAGGCAGAAGAAAAGAAACGAATGAAGGCCATTTTCTTAAAATTTCATGAAAACAACAGACCTCCATATCATGGAACACAACGGAAGAAAAGCAAGAAGATATCTCCAAGAAACCCTCTTGCTAAGGATCAAGTAAGTTTAGTGTTAGGATAGCAATAGTGTTGGATTTCTTGTTTTTAAAATAGACAGATGGTTTAAGGCCCTGTGACACTGTGCAATTTTTTTCAGCAACTTTGCCACTGCGAGACAAGTTGCTGGAGAACTGCATAGTGTTACAGCTGTGGTTGTCTCAATTTTTTTTGGTTGTGCACAGTGTTGCTTGCATTTGCAATGGATGGCAGCAACTTCCAGTACAACACCTCACCTCAGCAACTGCAGCACTAGTTTTCAAGTACTGTGAGACAAGTTTCTGAGAAAAATGCACAGTGTAACAGGGCATTTAAAAACATTAACTTTATTATCCTTTATTATTATGTGCAGGCCTTAATGCATAGATGTTGCTCCTTATTTTGTTAATGAGACAGTTGATTTTTTATTGGTATTTTACAGCTCTGACAGTGTGGCCAAAACCATTTCATTTGCTTTACTTTTAGCTCAAATTCAGTGCAATTAAATAATCTTATGGTTGTGTTTAAGGGACTGTTGAACTATGAGGTTGACAGTGATGATGAGTGGGAAGAAGAGGAGCCAGGAGAAAGTTTATCTGATTGTAGTGATGTAAGTTGCCATTATTCAAAGAACAAATGTTTTAGAATTAATTTGGCTTTAGCAAAAAAAAGTCCCAATGGTCAGGTCAAGGGTTCCCAATGACTTTGCAGCTTTAAGTCATAGCTCATGAGCAAGTGTGGCATAGTTGGTTAGTGCGCTGCCCACTAAAGCTAACTGTCTGTAGTTGTATTATCAGTGAATTTGACCTCACATGTAGCTTTAGCTTTAAAATTAATACCCATGAAACAGTGAGCACTGATGGAGAGAGGGGGGTAAAACGCACTGTTGGAACAGCGTTCCTTACTCAATATGCAAATCCAACTCAGTTTCTACTTTTAAGAAGAACATTAAGACTTATTTATTTTCAAGATTTGTTACTAATAATTCCCTTGTTTTTGAATAAGTTCATAGTTTTACTTTTTGTAATGCACCATGAGAAATTAGTTGATGTGTGCGCTATATAAATATATTATTATTATTATTCCATTGATATCAGCCTCATAGCTAAAGGAACTACCAATGTTAATTACACCTATTTTCATAATTACACGGCCTAGAGCACGCCAGACGTCTGGGATTTTGGCTTCTGTCAATCAAAATAACTACTAACTCAGACTGTTGAAACTTTGATTGGCGGAAGCCAAAATCCCAGACTTTTGCAGTCGCTGCTCAGTGTCTGGGTCACATAATTTTGAAAATAGGTGTAAAGTTACTTTATTTTTTTAAGTTTTCTGTATGGATGTCTAATTTGATTCCATCTTAAGGGAGATGAGGATGACCAAGGTGATGATGGTGAAGATGAAGATGATGGATTTTTTGTTCCACATGGCTATTTGTCAGATGATGAAGGCATTGATGCAGAAGATGTAGACAATGATGTAAGCTTAAAATGATATTACCAAATCAGTTGAACAATTCGAAAGTTGGTTGATGAGTATTAGCAATTATTATAACCAGAATTTGAAATTTGCTTAAGTATTGTAAAATGTAAGACTTGGTTCAAAAAGTACTTTTCCATGGGCTTATTGGGGAGTGTTATTTTGAAAGGCCTTATTTTGGTTGGGGATTTTTCATTTCAAAATGGGATTAGATAAATGGATAAGAGTGCATGACAAATAGCTCATTTTCGTTATACCTGGCCACGCACTAATGAAAATTAGGGGTTGTTTTTGAATTATTAATACAATGGAGAACAGAACAAAAGTTACCAACTGTTTGGTTTTTGGTTTTAAAACTTTGTACACATAGTTTGTGCGGATGCGCATTGGCCAGCTGGAATCCAAGCCTCAATTTTCATGCTAAAATATGGTATAACGAAAATGAGCTATTGTAAAGAAGTCATTATCATTTCCAAAGGTCAATCCAACTTCAAGACAAGAGCAACAACTAGCAAAAGTGAAAGCATGGGAAGCAGAACTAAAAAAGAAGTGCAAAGCAAAGAAGCCTGTTTGCATAGGGTGTATATGGTCAGATGATAAAAATGTCAATGAGATACTTCAGCAATTTGAAGCATGTGTACTAGTAGATGAACCAGCCATTGCTATAGACACTTCCTTGTCATCAACAGTAGATTCTTGTTCTCAGTCTATGACAGACACAGCAGCTACACCAGATGGCCTTTATAGAAGTGGAATGTATGTCCCAGAAGAAGGTATGAAAGAAACTTGCTTAATCATGGAACAAACTTGAAAATTGTAGACCCCACCTGAAATGAACCCCAACCCTAAACCCCCAAGAGGAAGACATTCAGAATTCAGAAAACTTTGACAAGACCTTAAATTAATTCTTAATCTTATTCAGGCACACAGTTGATTTGACTGATTTAGCCAAATTTAAGATTAAACTTAAAGAAAGAACTTTTTCTTGATCTTCAGCTATGCCAGATTTAATCACATTGATTCATCGTAGTACTGCTGGTGTCACCAAGTTAATAGACTACTTCAAACAACACTGGTCTAAGAAATGTGAAAACACCAAAGCACACCCCTCCCTGGCTGGTAAGGGTCACATCTCCAAACGCCAACTGGAAACTAAAATCAAGGCTATTGCAACTAAGGAAAGGCGCAATGACAAAGCCAGGTGGTATGTCCATAGTAATATCCTTACTGCTTATGGTCTCACAAAACTCGAAGCAACAGAAAATGAACTGGGAACATCAAATGGAAAGTTTATTTCCAGTCCACCATCATCAAGTACAGGGATAAAAGTGTTTGCAAAGCCTGTGTCACCTAGTGTAATCAAAAGTCCAAATGCTGCCCCAAAAACAAGGACAGACCAACCAGTTATGAATACCAATATGAAGGATAAACAAGTGCCTTTAGCAACTAATACTCAATCAAAGGTCTCGGGCCAAGAAGTTCAGAATGCTAAGCCATCTTCGATAATGCCTACTGCAAAGCGCAGGGTGATTCTTCAGCCACTATCTAAACCAGTTTCAGGTGGTGATGCCAAGGACAATCCACCTAATCTAATGCCATCTGGAGGACAGTACTCAAATTTCATAGGAACCAATAGCAGATGCACAGAAACTTTGTCATCTGTTAGCACTAAGGTTATTACCAAGAAACCAGAACAAGATAATAGTAAGGCATTAGGTGGATCAATGGATGGTAGTTTGACCACTACTGTCACCAATGGGATGAATAAATCAGATACACCTGGCTCCAACAATGTTGCTATAGATGCAAGTGACAGTGGGTGTGTAACTGTAGCTATAAAGCGCACAGCTCAATCCCCTGTTGGTGCTGATCGGCCTGCAAAAGTACCAAGAAGGAATGAGAAATCTGAGGAAATAATTCCAATACCAAATAACATTAATATGCACATTTCTGCCCAGATTGATGCTAGTGTTGTTGAGACAAAACCAGTGGCTCAAGACCCAATAGTACTTTTGCAGGATTCTAAAGAAACAGCTCAAGAATCTTGTACGAGTAAGACAACTAACCTAGAAGGTCCTAGTAGTGAAACTTTAGAATGTACATCCATGAAAAATGAAATCTGTTTAACAGATGGAATAAAGCCAATGGAATTAGAACAAGTTATCAAAGCATAAGAATGTACAAGAAGTCCTGAGAAACTATGCAATATAACATTATCTTAATAACATCACCAAATTTCTTAAGTATGATATTTGTAAATAAGTGTTTTTAATGTTTGACCAGAATATCCAGAAACCTTTCTCCCAAAATTCATGTCTGAATTTTAAATCACTAGATTGTTTCATTATACATGTAGAATAAATTATAACACAAACATCCAATATAGTTTATCCTCCTGTAGTCTTATGAAAACGTTTTACAATTAAAGAAGCTTATGAGAATTATTTCTTTTTAACAGTGTATACTGCAAGTAAGGGCTCAAAAGGAGAACTGTATTGTTGTTTATAATTCTATAACTGTTATTGTTGAAGTGTTACTCAGTAGTTAAGATTAATTGAATGTGAAACTATTATAATTTATTCATTGACATCCATCTGAAAGCTACACATTCCATCAACAATGCCAGGTAAATAAGTCATTTCTACAGTAGATTTCTTAGAGCAAGCCTGCAAATAATTTTTTCTCTAAGCCTGTCATATGCCAGGCCAGACAAATTTCCAAGGACCAGCACTTTTTTGCAGGCTTGTTAGAGGACAATAATTAGAGCTGATTTTGTATGAGTGGGAAACAGTGAGGCAAATTGATAACCATACCATAGCAGTACCATACTATTTACCATAACAGTGACTGTGCTGTCATTGGATGATTCATCCCCCCAAAATTGGGAAGCCATTTCAGTGTTATGGCTGCATCATACCATGTACATGCTGGAAGTTTCCCACTCGTACAATAACTGCTTTATGTATATAATTGCTTGTGGTATTGCAAATATGAAATTTTTAAATCCTTTTTGAATAAAAGCAGAGCTAGCTTTACACTCCATAGAGAAAAAGAAACTTGTACTGTCTTTTCTCAAACTTATGACTAATTAATGAGAAGGAAAAAACGAAGTAAATCACACCCTTGATGGTTTGGATATGTGATCTCAATTAGCGTAAAATTTGGCTAACTTTCACTTTTTCCTGGTTTGAGAAGCTAGATCAAACACTTAAATTTCATCTGATATCCAAACTGAGAAGTAGGTAGGAAGAAAATGAGGTGCAGCTGAATTTGAGGTGTTTGGATATCAGATGAAACACTTTTGATCTATTTGTTTTAGTTGCCATCACCAGGAATTCTGGGATTTTTGGTTTACCTTTTTTCTTCCTATGATGATAGAAATACTGCTAGGAAAATACTTATAAAACTGCTTACCTCATAGTTGCAGGCTGTGAACAAACATTAAAGTACTCAATCATTTAAAACAATGTTAATGAATAAGGAAATCTCTGATCTTTTTTTTTAATTCAAATATTGGCTTAAACTCGAGACTTCTTACACATAATGTAAAATCAATAAATGTACATTTGTTGTGCATAAATGACTAAGTGTTTTTAAAATCTTTTTCCATTTTTACTTTCTGTTGTTAGTGATAATATACAATGGGATAGAATACTGTAGTGTTTGTATGGAAGCTAAAAGACTGACTTCACTGGAAGTAAGATAGGTCAGGACCTTGTACTCAGGGACAGCCATGGGGTCTGAAAATTCTTTTGTTTTCACATCTAATAGTGCCCAGAAAGATCATACTTGGGCAGCAAGTGTGAACAAACCCTAAGGCATCTTCGGCCCATGTCAAATGTTGAACTTCACAAGCCGAACCTAATGACATCAAAGAAGACCGCCTAATTATCCATTGTTTTCAATGAGTTCGGCTCATGTGAAGTTTGACGTTTGACCTGGGCCTTATTGCTTTCATGTTAATCATGGCCATGAAATTGCTGTATCCTTTCCCACTCTAAATCTGCTCTATGGTACAGCTGTTACCATATGGCTATTATTAACTTGTTCACATTGTTTCCCATTGCTACAAAATCTGCTCTAATGTTCAATATAACGTGCAGGTTTTCCTAGGTGCAACAATGTACAACACAAGTTGCAGAAGTACTAAAAAGAATTTTGTAATAGACCTTTTTCGAATTCGCAAAATACTGCTGTACGTCTAGATTAAAGACTCGTTTTTGCAGTGTTAGCCTCGTTTCAGCGTCAAAATATTCATAAATACCAACGATAAAACGAATGATAAACAACTACAACAATACAAACACTTTGAAATTCCATGGACCTTCACTGAAACACGTGAAGATTCTACACAAAAACGAGGCTAATCCTGCATAACAGAGAATTCGAAACTGGAGTATTGCTTGTAATGCAAGTCCTAACCTCCAACTTTACCTTCAAGCACTGTTTTGCAATCCACCACACTTGCCACTGCAGTGACTGTCAGTATGATTGATGGACACACCTTAAATTTAGTGTTGGATTATGTTTTCAAATGGTCTAAATCTAGATGTGGTAAATACATGCACACCTTTGCTTGCCACAAAGTACGGTAATAATTTTAGCTTCAGAAAGGCCTGTGAAAACATCCAACGATGTATGCATTGGAACAGCAACCGTCATAATCCACATTGTTTCCTTAGAGATTTTAAATAAACATGCAGAACTAGGGGCAATATTTAAATAAGTTCACAACTTGCAGGGAATTATACATGCTCATTAATTATTCATGAGTTGTTTAAGGAGCATTCTTGTCTAGCCTGGGAGCAAGTCAGTCTTGTCCAATAATCGATGTACCTGCACTATCTCAGTGTGAATGCACCTTGTGTGCAAGAAACACCTCTAACAGCACAAGAAAAGTACTTTAGGTTGATATTAAATTAAACACACTGAATAATTATAAAATCAACATACTATTAAAACAATCATACTAAACTAAGAACTTAAAAAAATGACATTTTGGAAGAAAAAATACCAGAAATAGTTCAAATGGCAATGGTTTTCATTGCAAAATAAATTACATTTGAAACATGGAAAAAAAATTATTTTTCACCTTTTTTTGATTCTGGCAAAAAAATGATCGACATTTGAACTAGGTCTTGCATTAATAATATTTTCAGATAGTTTAATTTTTTTCTTTAAGGCTGTCATCATAGTAAAATCAAAGACTCGGTACGTATGAAACACTCTTTCCAGTGTGTTTGATATAGCTTCTCAAACCATGAATTATTCTAGGAGAAAATCAAAGCAAAATTTGGCCAAATTTTATGATAATTAACAAATATCCAAACCACTGTTACAATAGCAATTTGCTTTGTTTTCTTATTATTCATTTGAATTTGAGTTTGAGAAGTCAATATCCAAGCCTCAAAGCTCACTTAAAGGAAGATTATTTCCAGGGGTTGGGATCTGAGAAGGGTATGTATATTCAGTGCTTTCTTATTCTATACTTTTAGGGGCATTCTGATTTATTGTTATCCACCACTGCACTTGGAATAGCCCCTTTGCACCACACAGTCTCATGATGATATATATCACTTCAATAACAAATGAACTGAGCTCACAGTCCCTGGCTCCACTGGATGGCAAACAAACATTAGAATGCTCAGTAACTTGAGATCAAAATGGTAGAGCAGCATTTTGAAAAAGATTTCACTAAGTCATTAGAAACCTAGTGAAATTTGTTTTGAATAAATGAAATAGGAATTTTTCCCCACAAGTTACAGTCGTGATTATTTGCTGCAAGGGGCCAATGAAAAACTGTTGTGTTCATGCAAATTGTCCTCACATTTTATGAAAAAGAGCCAAAATAAAATGCCAGTTAACACACGGATGAAAGAGTAACTTTCCACAAAAGGGGTGTCTTACAACACCAATCCTCATCCAAGTAAGTGTACCCATTTACTAGCATTATTAACCTCAAAAATTTGCTTTCTTTCTCTTACAGTTGGCCTGACGTATCTTCTGACAATGTAAACTAGTAATGCTATTTCAGCAGAATTTAATTCTCAATTTCTTGAAAATTGATAGTCTGACACTGTCATTTTAGACAGATTTAGATTATTTGTAGTATTACAAGCATTCTATCTAAAGTTAATAATAGATAGTACAACCATGTATTATAAAGTACCACACATCTGCCAGCTTGATTGCCTCTAGTCTGTTTGTTCCAGCCTTGTTGGATTTTTGGAAAGGCTTAAACGGCAAATTGGACAGGAATCATGCTTTGGGAAGCAAACAAAATTCAGTTAATATGAAGTGGACGACAAAAGTATAGTAGATGAATGATGAAATCCAAAATCAAAATCAGTAAATAGGCCTTATTAGTTTGAGGTAATATGCAAGAACAGCATCCCAGATGTCCTGTCAGCCAATTAACAGCCATTTGTTGGTCATTTGTCCACCGTTACTCAACTGTCACCCAGCCATTGCAAGGCCGACAGTTTCTAAAGAAATGCTACTATGAAACAGCTGACAAATGGCTGTTAATCAGCTGATAGTCAGCCTTTAAATGGCCAACAGTCAGGCATTACAAACCACCATTTGTCAGCCGACAAATGGCTGACAAATGACAACAAATAGCTGACAGTCAGCCAACAGGTCATCTGGGGTGCTGTTCTTGTGTATTACCTAAATTAGGTATACCTAGACAAGATTTCATATGACTGTGAAAAGCTTCCAGCATGGATAATATCATGACATGGTCAAGGAACAGCAAGGCACATCAAAATTCTAGAAAACATCAGGGTTGCAGCAAGGCATGCTTACGGCACCCAACCATGCAGCTAGCTTTTCACAGTCAAAATTTCCTATTTCAGACCATGTGTCATTCCTTTGAGGATAAGATTCTTTGATTGAATTTCATCCATCAATCATAACTAGTCCACAAAGAAATGTTTCCCAAGGGAACGGCGTACAGTCTAAAATGGGAGAACATTAGAAATAAGGTGTACGATTCCCTCCAAGGGCTTAATGTTATTCTCTTTATCCTTTCTATATAATTATACAAGTACACACCAAATGCATTCACTTTACTTTCATTTCTAATATATATATATGTGTACCCCAAATTTGCGGTGTTCAGCTTACCCATAGAGAAAAATAATGCCCTGGGTTCCCCTACAGTTGCCACATACATACATTGTCTGGCTGCGTTTCCAGCATGGTCGGTCCTTGTAGTGTAGTGGTTACAGCACGATGCACAAAAGTATGACCACTTTTAATGTATTCGCATACTTTTTTGCACAGGATTTTGTTGACTATATGTTACTTGATGTGGGAAGGAATTTAATTTAACTTTTGTTGACTAACGAGCTATTACTCGCCATATTTGGTAAATTTGTAAAACCAGACAGCTTCTCATCTAAATGTGTCAGTTTAATGTATAAAATCCTGTGCATAAAATTATGCGAATACATTGAAAGTGGTCATACTTTTGTGCATCGTGCTGTAACACACCGGACTAGTAAACTGAAGATGTGGGGTTCAATTCCCGCCAAGGGCTTAATGTTATTTTTCTCTTTATCCTTTCTGTATTTGTCTGGGATAAGCTCTCTCTTCCACTAATAAGTACACATTTGAAATGAGTTAAAACTAAAAACGTACCAATTTTAACCATGGTTCTATACAATCCTTATGATACAAATGTCTACAGGGTAAGCTTTTTACTTCTTCATTTAAGTGAAACTGTTCTTGACATACTGCACATTCTGTTTTTGCATCTGCAACAAAAGATGAAACTAATTTTAATACTGGTGTAGTAGTAGTGCCGGTAGTAATGTGGCTTACATTGTGTGGCTCTGCTGTATCCAAGCCTTTTGATTGGATAGAAAATAATTATGTATGTGGTGTTTGGTTCAAATGGATGATTTTATTAATTCCATTACAAGGACCACAGAATGGATTTTGGATTGGGGGGCTAAAATTTTAACTTTCCAAATAGAATTAAATGATGACAGACAATGCATTGTAAGAAAAGAAAAAAAAAGACCTTTATTAAAGATCCTTCTGTGTCAAGGATCTGAAATTTTGTTTCAGTTGTCCTTTCACAACACAAACTCATTTGCAGCATTGAGTTGTCTAAGTACAGTAAATCAATTCAAAATGGTAGTTAAATTATTTGGGGGCTATAGTCCCTCAGCTCTCCAGCTCTGCAGTTTCTGCATAAAATTCTCATCTAAGAAATCTCCAGATATATTCTTTTATCTTAAAGGGTCTTATGTATTATCACTTACCAACTAATTCTTGATCTACTTTAATTGTTGGCAATCCTTCTATTTTATCATTTTCTGCTGGCGGTGGCCCTGTACCTTCTAGCTGATTAAGTAGCTGAAATTTTTGAGAGTTCAAGGTCAATGATCTTAAAACTGATTCCAGCATAGAATTTCCTTAAAATGTTCTAACTTGTAGTTCCAGAGCCCACTTCTGAGTTCTCTAAAAGATGCATGAGGGCAAAGTTTTGAGTGAAATCAGACTTGGTGGCACAAAATGATGGACATTTCTTTGACTTTTTCTGTTACTTACAGTATGATTTTAAGATTGAACTGTGAACAAATCATACAGAACAGGTCAGGCATTGCCACCAAGTGTGATTTCACATGAAGGTTTGCCTTCATGCATCTTTTTCAATTGCTCAGAAGTGGTCTATTGCCATCATTGTCATATAAAGGCAATGAGGAAGGTCTGAGGAAGGTACAATCCACTAATCTTTTGTGGACAACGAAAGGCACAGTGTAGACAATATGTATTAGGACATGTATGTTTTAGCTGGAAGTATTGGACACAATTGCAAGTTAGCTTGCAGCTACTTGTTGTGGCTATGCCTGCAGGTATGCAATATTGTACATAACATATTCAGAAATACATGTATAATTAAATTACTTAAAAAATTAATTATGTCACCGAGGAAAATGTTACCTGAGTGATAATAGAATCTAAGCCATTTGCACCCCAAACATAATCCCCTGGATTGCCATGAAGTTGAAACATCCGTCTGAAACAAACATGCATTTTTAGACCAATACACAATCTATAGTCCTGGACACACTGACAATTTTAAATAGAAGAGTAGGAAAGCAAGTATGAATAAGTGCGTAATGACAAGCTTGGTTTTCAACCAATGAAATAGCAAACATACAAGGTGGAAAATGAAAGGAATACTTCACTTTAATTCCAAAACCCTTATCAGGCAACTAAAGAAAATATAATTAACATTTACCAAACTACCACTTTTATTTTCCATCTTGTATGTTTGCTAATTTCAGGGGTTGAATATCAACCTTGTCATGATTATGCACTTATTCAGACTTGCTTTTCTACTCTATAATCTATAGTATCTGCTATTAAAAACATCAGGGGAAGTGTGTGAAGGTATGGTAGGAGAAAGTGAATTCATAGTTAAAAAAAAAGGAAAAAGTACTGTCATTAAGATGTCATATAAATCTGTTAACTCAATATGGTAGTCTACAGATAACAGTATTTAGTGTTGAACCAGTGATGACAATTTGGTCAAGTCAATGAATATATATTAATTATCAATGTTTCATGTCTTTTCTAATCTAATCTATGTATTTCTCACTCTCAACTTTTTGAGGGGACCTTTGCATAAGTACAATAGATTGTTATCCTTCATTAAACATGAAACTATAATAGTCCTGTTTCTCATTCCATTTTACCCCAGTAGTCCTTGACCACAGATTCATTTGTACAAGTTTAGCCTTGTTTAAGAGCAAATGATTCATAAATACCAAAGGCAATGTGAAAATGTACAACTTGAACAATACAAACACTTTTGAATTCCATGGAATTTCACTAGTATCTATAAATAACTTAATAAATGAGGCTAACCTGTACAAATGAGTCTGTGGTCATTATAAACAACGGTTTTATGAAATGTGAAACAGGACTATTGTGTTCATGCAAAGTGCCCCTCAAATTTGAAGCAAATGAGCCAACATGAAATGTTTTATGGGTCATATTAAGAAACCACAACAGATATCTCATATAATTAGAAATACTTACAATGGAAATGAAAAGTTTTGGTTATTACTTGGTCCATCTTCTCTAGTCACTATCAAATTGAAAATGAATTAAGCATTAGAGTTTATGTGGGTTGTGGTTCTTGCAAATTTCTAATACGAGACTAAGTCTGTGTTTTGTTAGAAGCCCATTTCAGGAAGTTCAATAAAGGAATACCCTTCATAAATCCTCCCAATCTCTTGAAAATTCCAGAGCTCATCTCTGTGTGTGTGTGTGTGTGAGGAAAGTGGGGACGGCAATTTCTTGCAATGTGATCATCCAAATTTGCACATGGCAAGGTACAAGCATCCAATGGACGAAAGCAAAGTAGCATTTGCCAAATTGAAAAGATAATTAGCAGTTATTTGTCATTATGGCACTTACTAACTCCTGGTAATCCCAACAGATTCTGTAATATTCTAGAAAAAAATAAGTGAACAGGTGGTTACTGATGCTTATAAAGCACTCAAAGCTTTATCCTGAACTACTGAGGCCATCAACAGAAATCATGACTTATTTTCATTGACACTCTTTTTAGGGGGATCATTCAGAAAAAAGAATTCTGGTTTCAAAATCAAAGTAGATTTGTGAAGATTTTTCTATTCATTGTCTTCATATTCTTGACTTTATTTTGGCAGATTTTTGTGATTAAATGGATCTAGAAATACATCACATTCAAATTAAAAGGTCTGTAGTCCAAACTTAAACTCTGTTGTTTTGTTCATCTATTCATTTTCATTTATTCATTCTCATTCGTCCATTCTCATTCATTCATTCACTCATTCATATGTTCATTCATTCTCATAATATCATTGATTCATTGATTCACTCATATGTTCATCCGTTCTCATTCCTTCATTCTGCATTCCTTCATTTTAATTCATTCATTCATAGATACTATGGCATGCATTCATTAGGAGCAAGCTTCTGCCACAGCTCCAACAGCTACAGTAACAATTTAGCCTAATACATGGTACTCAATCCTACATGTAAATAGATTAAACACAGGAAAAAATGTTTCATCTGATATCCAAACAATGAGAAGTGGGTTAAAAAAACAAGGCGCAGCCGAGGTTTTTAACTGACTTCAAGGTGTTTGGATATTGAATGAAACACTCTTTCACGTGTTTGATCTAGCTTCTCAAACCATGAATAATTCTAGGAGAAAATCAAACTGAAAGTTGGTGAAATTTTACTCTAATAAAGATCACATATCCAAACCACTGTCACTGTAGTGATTTACTTTGTTTTCTCCTCGTTAATTTAATATTCATGAGTTTGAGAACACTTACTCATACTTACAAATCAATAGCAGCTGCCTCAGCAGCATTCCCAGATGGGCCCCCACCAGATGTTCTTGATGATATAACTCTTGCTCTTCGCCGCCGTCTACCTTCACTTCCATCTTTTTTTTTTTTTGGGACAAAAAAGACAAAAATGATTTACTAAAGGGAGCATCCACAAAAAAATCATTCCTAGGGGGTTAAAGACTTTTTAGGAAGCCCTTGCAGACCCCTAGCTTCACAGACACCACCTACCCTACCCCCCTTGAAATGACAAGGCTTTTAAGGCTCACTTTAATCTGAATTATAATTTTCTTTGGATTTCAACAACTTTCTTTCGCATTTATCATACCTGATGAAACTGGGCCTCGAAACCATCTTCCCCAAAGCTGCTAGAATAATAACAAAAAAAAATATAGTGACAAACTTTTGCCAATGTTAAGCCTAGCCAAACAATCAAACAACTTAATAGAACTTAACAAGGACTGCACTAAAAGACAAATCACATGTCCTAATCAAGGCACAGTTTTATGAAACTATAAAAATTAAATAAATTGATTATTAGTAGCTGTTTTCTAAGAGGTCTGAGCACTTTCATCAAATATAGCAGGTAAAGTTGCTCACACATCTTTGAAAGTATCTATCAAGACTTGCCTCTGCAAAGGCTTCAGCAGGGTCACTACCATCTATTTCAAATGTCTCAGTAGAAGTAATAGTATTATCATCGTCATTACTAGAAAAGTAAATTAAAAAACAAATTTCATTGACTACTAACTATGACAAAAACTAAAACCTACATTTGAAAATATACAAAGATCTCCAGAAATCAAGCACCAGTGACGAGTTGTTTAAAGCAAGATTTGAGCTAATCCTGGATTAATTACTCATGTATGAAGATATTGGGCCTGGTCTTGGTAGCCAAACTGGGATTATCAGTAAACAGGCTTTAAGCAACTGTTCTCAGGGGTTTAACATTTTGTTGTTTAGTTAAAGAAAATCTGGCTTAGTTCACAGATTGATCAGTGGTGTCAGAATGCATGGCAAACAATTTTAAGTACAGAATAACTGGAGATCAAAAGTATACTGTGAGGGTAAAAAAGCATTTTCTTCAAAGTTGTGCTCAAGAAGAAATATCAAATCATTGTTTCTTTTAAATAACTGATATCCAATCATTTTGTCACTCAATAACCTTTTCCCGCAACAGGTTTTTTTTGATCCTATCTGTGCAAAAGTATGCCTGCAGTTATAAAACATTTTCATTTTTTTCTACCTTCCCTGACTCATGAAGTATTTTTCTTACCTTTCTCCTGTCATCTGTTCAACAAAGCCGTTATCACATTGGGGACATGTGAATTCCTATAATAAAATATCCATGTTACCATCACATTGTACTAGGGGCAGATCCAGAGATGAACCATTCATAATCTTGACATCCACAAACACGAACTTGTCAGCTCATCTATGGGGACCACTCCTAGATCTGCCCCTGTTATGCAACTGCTGCTCTACAGTAGCTATTTGACAAGCCTAAAAGGATCTTCTCCAAGTGATTCATATTTTTAGGTGTATTTGTTTGTAAGCTGGGTTAAGGAAAAGGGTATATAAAGGGGCATTAGAAAAACTTCCCTGACTTTCCCCTGACCTTTTACCGACCAAATCCCAGTTTTTACTGACATCACTGAACACAAAAAGGGTTGCACTGTTCTAGCTTCTCTCTAGCAAAATTCCAAAGGGAATCTCAAATTTTAGTGAAAAAAACTCAAATAACTTTCTTACTGTTTGGTTCACTAGCAGGCAAGCTTGATACCATCAATGTGCTATTTTTGCTGTCAATTAAATCTCGAGAGCCAATCACTTGCTATTATTACATTGTATTGATGGCTAGCTCATGATCAATTTTTGCTGCACAGGAGTAGGGTAATGTGAAAGTTAACTGCATCCGGTTTCTAAAAATAGCCCAACCGGGAATTCACATGTTGTGCATGATATTAAGGAGTTTCCCTCTCTTATTTATGCTCTCTTGATAAAAATCATCTTTCCTGACAACCTTCAGGCATTTAAAGTTTTTTGGCTTATCCACTAGATGTTTAATAATTTTTGTTTATTCATCCTATTAGGCAAAAATATATGAAATACATTATATCAGATGTCTTTGTGAGTAAATGTTTTGAACCCAGGAGTAGAACATGATCGTGGATTTTGATTGTCTGTAGATCAAGTATAGTTTTGAGAATGACTGTTGATGGTGGTGATAGATGTTTCGACAACCTGAACAAAGGTCATCTTCAGAGTCTAGGATTTGTCAGTTACCACTAGCAACAAGACTACACCCACCTGAGTGATCAAAAACCACAATCAGATGTCTCTGGGTACCACGATTGTGGCAGCAAGGGGGCAGGGGGTGGTGGTTAAAATGTGTCTCACATCAGACCAGCATGTTACACAAATAGTATTTGCTTTTATTTCTTATGCTTGCTGTCCCACTGAGATCATAGCCACCTTGCAGGATATAACTGATTGCTTTCCCATCTCATCCAACATTGTTGTTCCCAATTTTTTTTCTTTCTTTCTTCTGAGAATTTGCTTACACCCCAATAATTTTCATTGTTGAGTCAGCAAAATGTATTAATGAGAAAAGGAGATTGTTATCTTAAATATAAACTTCTGCATAGGATAGTTCCACTAACTAGGACACTTTCATTCGTAACACACTCAGTATGTTATAAACTAAATAATCCACTTTCCTTCTTATATCTTGCACATAACAGGCAGAGTAGAAAAAACTTATAAAAATTCTAAACTATGCCTTATAAATACGGCGAAAATTGTGTTTTTCTTCATTGTTTTAGGATAGATAGGTTCACATGATGTCGCACAATTTATAAGCTTACACTACAAATATTTGAGGAATAACGTTGAGAAGTTACAGTTTCAATTCTCCTTTAGATGCAAAAGTTTTGAATTTTTTTTTGTTGATCTGATAGAGCAAGGATGTACCCTTAAGTCTAGCAGGATTAATATACGACTCGCGAAAGACTTACAGGTACATCTTATACGAAAGCAAAACCAGACACAGCTCAAAAAAACATTTTAAAGTACTTCACACAAACTGCTGCGATTATTCTCCTTCTCATTACAAAATACACGAAAATAACCGCTATTATGAATAAACAGGAAGTTGTTTAGTGCTTACCGGTAGGTTTGGGGATATTTCTCGGTTGCAGACATGGCAAAAATAACGTGAACTTGGAGGATTTTCAACTACACCTTCCGCCATTATTTCTTCTTCATTCGACATCTCACCATAAGTGACGTCATAGCAAGGAACTGGAACGATATCGGTTAGACACAGGAGGCCCAACCATATCATGTGAGACGTCCTGTGATTTAAGCGCTACCTATTTTGCCCTGGGAAAATGGGATTTAGGCTACAAAATGGGAATGGAAAAATGTTTTAAATAGTTTTAAAACATGTCCAGTCAAGATTCAAACACATTTAATTTTCTCAGTTTGATAAACGTCAGAAAACTGTTTACTGGTAAACATGGTAAAGTACCTATTGAATTTCACGCGGTTTATTTTTCTAATAGTTTTTTATATACGTGATTTTTCGGATTTTTCGCGTTAGATACCACTCCACCTCGGTTTCAGAGTAAAGAAAATACTAAATAAAATACGATAAGTGGCCTCCCTGGGGTATTTGTGTGTAGAAATAGTCAGTACGGATTGCACAGCACGTATCTTGCAATTCAACTGTCTTTCGCGAATAGTATATTATTCCTGCAAGACTTAAGGGTACATCCTTGCTCTATCAGATCAATTCAATCCTATTAAATTCTGATGTAAGACTTGCTTTCTGTTTTTAGACCGATACAAACTGATAGTGAACCTATTGATGAATTGCCTTATATCATTATGACGTCACGGCACGTTGAGGGGGACAGAATCGTCCTGAATAATAGAATTTGAACAAAATTCGCTCGATAAGAAAAATTTACTCTCAAATTTTCTGATTTTCGAATAGAATGTACTGATGTTTAATGCACAATATTTACTGTATTTGGTGGCTGTTCCTGCTTTTCTACGGTCTACAAAACGCATTTAATACCAATTTTCTTTGTGTTGTTACTGTTTTGTCCCCTTCCCACGACCATGATCCTTAACGTAAACAATAGATTGCTTTGATTTAACGTCATAGTTCAAGATTCACCAGCTTTCATACATCGGTTCACTGGTCAAACACAAAGCATTCAGCCGAGGCTCCAAGGGGATATTTGCATAATCCTTTGAAACTAAGGCCACTGGACCCTGACGCCTCGCTGGAGAGTTTTGTGTTTGGTCAGTGAACCGATGTATGGAAACTGGTGAATGAAGCTACTCCCTCATTGCATTAATGCAGATTTGCATTGGTAGCTATGGCAACGCTGTTTTCATGAAAAACTCCTTCTCCCACTCAATGGTGTTAGCTATTAACAAGTACGTCAATTTGTAACCTTATTAATTCGACGTTTTATACATTTGTGGGCGAAAAACAAACCACGAGAAAAGTGTGATTCGTGGATAAAGTGTGTGAGGTCAGCTATAAGACTAAAGTGACTGGAAAAAGTTATATCGAGCCAAAACGTCACAACAACAATTTATTCGAGCTGAGAGATGCGGTTTGAAAACAGAGCTGGCTTATGTTATGCATTCAATTAGTTTTAGAGATTAGTCTAAATTGTGGTCTTCTGTCTACGAACGGAACGGAGCCTTCAAAACTGATGTTAGTGCACCTTGTGTCTCCTATTCAGTAGAAAAACATATATATCTAATTCATATCACTTATTTTCTCACTTAAATCGAAACAAAAAGGTGGAGGTACAACAGTTATAAGGTAAGAGATTTCTACTATAAGTTTATGGTTGATGGTTTTGTAAGGTGTTTTCAAATGAGTAAACAAATCAAGTCTTATGTTTGAGTTTACGGCTAGCGCCGATCAGCAGAACTAAAACCCAGAGAAGAGAACTAACAATAGTTTCTTTAAATACGATTTTATGAATATATTGCTTGATGGTTCAATACCTGCTTTGTACATCCCCCCCCCCCCTTCAATTCTTAGTTTAATTTTAATAATCATTGTATTAGTTATATACGTCGGGAAGGTGGTGCGCATCCGATCGTTTTTGCAATGTTATTCACTTTGAGGTTGTTCAAACAAATCAGCAATACATAATTACGAAATATAATGGAAGCTTTTCCCAGTATTCTATATTCCTTTTCCTTTCTTCTTTTTCCTTTTTCTTCTCAGTTCTAAAAATATTTTCTTATCGGACACGTACAAAACGGAACAATCGCATCAATCACGAGCATTTGGTTGATAAGTATCTCTTCCCTTGAGAAATTTGATCGTATTTATCATCTTGATTATTATTATTATTTTTTTTCAAAAGTGGCATAATTGTCTTTTTTGATCGTTGTTGTGCTTGGGCGAAGACAACTTAAACGTGAACGGCAGAAAGCAACAGCGAAATGCAGATTATTTCATCAGTGGAGTAGTTTAATTCAAAATTGATAAGGAGCGCAATTCCTTTTGGACATAAATACACACAGAGACATACGCACCTATATTTCAAAATGGGAATCGTGTGAGAGAGAATTGCTTTCAGTTTATTGTTGTTTTGTAATGGCAGAGGATGATGGTGGTGATGATGACGATGGTGTTGTTGATGGCGATGATGACGATGACAATAATACAGATGATAATGATGATGATGATCGTTATAGTGCTATAGCTTCTCGACCTCCTAGTACATTTTTATGATACACATGCGCAGCTGTTTAGAGACATCATTCAAAGTTTACACTGGCTGGAAAATGCACGGATAAAAAGAAGCACATACAGAAATATCCATAATAAACTTTCATCTATCTGTTTTACAGTGAATGCAAAATAACCATTCGGATGTCTATTTGTCCAGTGTTGCCCGGGGAACGGATAGAATAGTCAAATCATCATCGTTATCAGAGAGCCATCTAAAAATTACTTTCTGTCTAATTACTACTTTCAATAGCGTTGTGTACGGCTACAAATGGCCCAAAGGCATAACTTTTCACAAGCGTGTGTTAATTACGGCTATCAAATTTGTGGTTGGTGTTCCCATCGAGAAAAAGTTCTGATTCGTGGAAATGGTGAGTCACTATCTGGATCACACAATCTATCATATCGTCGCGTGACCTTGCGGGCGTTACTAGTAAGAGCTACTAGCGTTACTTCTAACACAGGGAATCCTACATTTGAAAACATTTTAAATCTAGCAACTTATTCCTTTCGCCACTGAGCCACTGATTTTTCAACTACCATTAATTCTAAGCGCATAGATTTTGCAAAAATGTTCTAGAATGTACTTGTAAATACTGCGAAATGTTGGCTCAAATTAATGATGCGTTTGGGCTCCCTGTGTGTCGAGATGATAATTGACTGCTCATATTGAGTCCGATATCCTTCAACTTTAATGTATTCAAGACTAGGAATCATCGTTATGACTTCCCTTGTACAAAATACCTTCCTGTTGCTCATCAAAACACTCGTAATTTGTTCATGAAACGTATCGGAATTCATGGCCAGTCCGTGTGTGGGACATAGACCCTAGTGAGCTATATTGAGAATGTCCATCTTGTGTGTCGTTGGTAAGACTTATCAATCCATCGATCTTCTTACTGTAAAAAATGTAAAGTCAAGTACCATGATTTGTTAGTAATTTCTCTTTCTTTATCTGTGTTTCAACTACGTTCACGATCAAGTCAAGAAGGGAAAAATCACAGCCGATCAAGGTGAGATTTATTAATGGTATCACAAGTCAAATGTAATCTCCATTCGTCAGTTATAGCCAAGTGAATAATTGCACATAAATCTCTGTGTTCAAATTAGTACTTCGATATTGTATTTCCTGTTGGATGTTTAGTTTAATTTCGAAAGCCACTCTTTATTTATAACAGTGTTTACTTATGTAGGATTGAAAAGATGTCAGACTCGTAACTAAGAAGGCGGTCATTAAAGTTGTTTTTATTCTTGTAACATTATCGACAACGAATGCCAAATGAAAATGATATTCCTAATAAAGATTAATGATTTATCTTGATCTCGACATGCAGAATGTGCTTTAAATTCCGAATTTGGAATTTCCGCACCCAAGTATTCTAACATATGTGTTTTGCTAATGTCTGGATTTTCGAAAACTCAAAGATCTTATATAAGCTTATGTTCGTAACGTAAAACTCGAACGGTATTTTATAATTAACGATCATTTTATAACTTATTTTGATCGTTCGCTAATCGTTATTTAAGAGCGGTTGTATATATTGTATTTGAAAAAGTCGTTTTGTTTTGTATATGTTCAACAGGCAAATACAACACTTTTGTTAAAGTGATCTTACAGAATGCGACTCTGCAGACTGATCTTGACAAGGGATTCACTCCGAACTGGGGACAGGAATTCGTATTGTAAGCTAACTATTGAATGCATATTTGTGATGATAATGAATATTAACAATAACGATAATGATAATTACCATTATTATGTGGCAAGCCAGTCTGGATGAAAATGGAACAGTTTGATTGGTTGTGAGGAGATCTGGATTATTTAATCTGCAAAAGTTACTCGTGCTTTTGGAAATTTGGTTTGCCATGCCTATAATAAACCATCTATTGGCAACCAAGCTTGTTCGATCTGGACGCAGACTCAGAAATGTACTGCTCATAAGTGGTGCTTGTCTTTTCTCACACCTCAGTGATAATTGTAATACTTAGTCTGCATATGTTGTTTGCACTTATGCTTGCGTTGCCAGTGTGAACCAGGCTTATGGGCTGATCCATACAAGCACAAAAAAAGAACTCAATCAAAACCCCCATCCAGACCTCACACTTGGTCAATAACCTCTATTTATTGATACCATTTGGTCTTGCAATAGTAATAATAATTATAATGACTATGATGTTAATGCAATAATACTAGTCCTGAGGAACTGGTCATTAATTAGAGGGGAGAGATGGCTGGTGCATTTTCCATTTGATGTACATATGTTCTTTAAGTTGATAGATAAGATAAACTTGAACACCGTATGAATTGGTGGTAGATTGCTGACGTTTCGGACGTTAGTCCTTCGTCGGAGTTGAATGACTAACGTCCGGAGTTGAAGGACTAACGTCCGAAATGTCAGCAATCTACCACCAATTCATACGGTGTTCAAGTTTATCTTATCTATCAACTGTTTTATATTCAAGACACTGACGCAGCTTAAACTAGTTTTCACTAGTCTCTACTTTACTATGTTCTTTAAGGTCCGCTATAGGTTGAGGAAGGGATGGGAGACAGGGTCTACAGTTTAAAGTCCTTATCCAAGAAAACCTGAAGGTCTAACCATTTGCAGATGTAATTATTACAAATAGGTGCACTTCCTCAGTTATTTTAAGATCCTGAGTGTTGATCAGGCCAGGGCTTGAACCAACAACCTCCTGTATGATGCTCACCAACTGAGCTAACTGAGTGGCAGTTAAATTCATAAATTGCATAGATTTATATGCAGAAATATAAAATTGCATAAATTCATTGTTAGGCCCAGTTCAGACATCTTACTTTTGTTGTGCTGAATTCAATGTAAATGAGATGATAATGAGTAGAAACAAAATATTTGACTAATTTGCATTAAATTCGATACAGCAAAAGTTTGATGTCTGAACCGATTTGTGCTTGGACACCAGAAGATGAGATATAGAAAGATACAGTTATGAGCTTCTATTAAGGCTTCTGGTATAGTGGAAGAACTTACCTATGTAAGCATATATGGATATGCATTCCAAGACAAAGAAATAGAAATTTACCACAGAAAAGATATTTAAAATTTTTTTGTTCGTTTTTACAGTGAGACAAGCAAACTTGATCAAAGCCTGTTCTTGGAGTTATGGAACAAAGGTTTCTTCTCTGACACCTTGTTAGGATTCTCTGAAATTCCTTTGATGCAAATACATCACTCAAAGGAGGTACATGTAATGCAACTTAGTTTAAAATACATGATTTAGGATCATGCTGGGCTGGCACAGTACTGAAATTGGCAGTTTTAAGTGTGTATTTTAATAACTTTTTACAGCAAGGTCTGATCAACTTCAAATTTCACATGTGAAGAGTGCTTGTCAAAAGAAAAATTTTCTTCTTTTTACTTTAACAATGTTACAATTTTTTGGCAGGAAAATGACGTCATCAATTTAGTGGGAAATTGAAAATGAGGGATATGCAAAATTTTAATAAGCGCATTTGAAAGAACTCGTCAAGATATATTCAAAACCAAGGAGATAATTGACAAAGCTGTTTGCAATCTAAAGATATAAATTTTTGAAAATTGCTTTTTTTAGGTAAACTAGGAGAAAATTCCAAACTTTAAAAAATCATGTATTCCGATTACATACGACTTTTTCTGTTATCTCTTTGGTTTTAAACATATCTCAATGAGTTCTTTCAAATGCGCTTATTAAAATTTTGCATATCCCTCATTTTCAATTTCCCACTAAATTGATGATGTCATTTTCCCGCCAAAAAATCGTAACATTGGTAAAAGTAAAATGAAGAAAATTATCCTTTTGGCAAACACTCTTCGCATGTGAAATTTGAAGTTGATCAGACTTTGCTGTAAAAAGTTATTAAAATTCACGCTAACTGCTGATTTCAGTACTGTGCCAGCCCAGCGTGATTCCTGTGTAGCTTACCACAGCTAACCCATGACTTGATTATGATGTTGTAGGAGGGAAGGGGAACCTGGATACCCCTAGTACAAGAAACTAGCAATGGACGGAAACCAACTGAACACAAACTGCTTATTGATACCAGATTTGAACTTCCTTCTGGTGGGTACATGAGAGTTGATCTTTAATAATTTACAGTTAACAAACATAGAGAGGTTTTGCATGATCAAAGTAGCCATGTTAGATGGCAAAAGCAATAAAATTGTTTTGCATAAGAAAGAACTCAATCTCTTTACTTAAAGGAAAGAGATTCTTTTGTTCTGCTATCCAAGCAACATGGCTGCTGTCAAGTGGGATAGAGCAAAATATGGTCCTCTGAAAGAACAATGAGATTGCATGAGTTCACATTAGTTCACCCAGCAATGGACCAAATCCACTTGGGCATATTTCTTTTCCCATTTCAGACCACATGTTGTTCCCTTGGGTTTTTTCTTTGTTTCTCAAAAACACCTGAGAAGATATGTTGATATGTATGACCCTCGAACAAAGAATTTTATTCTCAAATGTTTGACACATGGTCTGAAATGGTCAACATTACGCCCAAGTGAATTTGGTCCATATAACATGGCACAAAACATGCATTCAAATAAAATAATTTATGGGGTGAAATAGGCTGTCACATTAATTATTATCATTTGTTATCAGTAAACTTTGATACTTTTTAATTTGACAGACATGTTTTGGCAGATGCAACTGCCATCATCAGTGTGAAATGGAATGTTTCTACAATGGAGTATAAGTAGTGAAGAATTACAATAACATTCATTGTAATTAAGTAAAATGATAGTGAAGAGTAATTGAATAGAAAGTGTTAAATAATGAAGAAATTACAGTAAACAATTTATTACCCTGATAATTGTGTGTATATGGCTAGATGTTTTTAGTACTGCTAATGCTGAGTTGTAATGTATTTTGACTTGTCCAAATATGACACAAGTGCTAGAAATAACCAGCCATATTACACAGCTATATATCCTTGTAATATTACTTATATTTGAACCATTCACAGGTCTGACTGAAGAAGATGCAAGGCTCCTTCAGGAAAAACTTGACATGTTTTATAACATCATGGACCAGGAGATACAAATACTACAGGAGCAGGCACAGAGAGAGAAAAATAAAAAGGAAGTGAGCTCATGTAAGAACACCACAAAGTTGAGAACTATCTACAATGCTGACGTGCCACCCAAATTCCAACACCTCGCCTGCTTTTTGTTTTTGTTTCCCCAGAGCCTTAATTTTGATCTTATTGTGTGTGAATGCTAATAAAAAATGTATGAAGTGGGTTATAATTGTTGCTTAGGGACTGGTCATTATTTATGAAAGGAAGGGAGGTAAAAAATAATAACTGGCAAAAATTTTATTCATGACCTACTCCTTAGAAAACTTCATTTAAGCTATGAACCCCCCCGCCTCCCGCACACACACACTCCCTGTATTTGCCGTCACCTGTACACTCCTGTACACTGGAGAATAATCTTCATCACTTTCACCTTCACTCTGACTGCTGGTGTCACTGTCACACAGTCACGGCAGTACAAGGTCATTGTCATTGTCATTTTCCTCATCAGTGTCATGGGCAACATCCACAGATACCTTATTTTAATCATGACCGAAATACACCTGAACCCTGATGATTTCTTTCCCCTTTTATATAAATAATGACTGGTGTTATATTTTGTTACAGTGATTAGTGAACCAGAAGCAACAGTAGCTGTGGCAGATGAAGGAGATGGAGCCAGCATGATCCCAGATGATTATGTCGCCTTTTTGGTTAATGAGGAGAGCCTATTTCAGGTCCCAAATGGAGCAAACATGAGTGACAGTGAAGTAGACCAGAAAAATGGAGCTAAAAGAAAGATAAGTGGAAAAAGGTCTGTCCATCTTGATGTTTTATCAGTCTATCCATCTATCCATCCATCCTTTCATTCAGCTTCATTTACCCAAATAATTTAAGCAATCAATAAAATCATTTCATCCAGACTTCCACTGATATATAGATATTTTCTAATCTTCAGAAGAAACAGGGATTTCAGAGTTTATTCTCCCAGCCCTGATTCACCAAATGATGATTCCCTTCAAGTGGACAGTCGAGAAACTGATGATCAAGAATACATATATGAAGATCAGATGCCTGAGTGTCAACAAAGCGAAACCATTAAGACAGAAATACTCTATGAACCACAAGACGAGGTAACGGCAATTATTCGCAAACTTATGAATGATTAATAAGGGGAAAACAAAGTAAATCACTACTGCGACGGTGGTTTGGATATGCGATCTAAATTAGCAGAAAATGTGGCCAACTTTCGCTTTGATTTTCTCCTAGAATTATTAATGGTTTGAGAAGCCATATGAAGCACTTGAAAGAGTGTTCCATACTCTATCCAAATACCTTGAAGTCAGTTTATATAAGCTCTGCTGAACCCTTTTTTTCAGCCCACTTCTCGGTGTTTGGATATTAAATGAAACTTTTCTTTTCTTTCTCTTTATTTTTATATTTATATTTTTTACTTTACAGATGCAGCAAGCTGAATGGGAAATCGTCAACTCTGAAGACATTCCGGTGCATGATGATAGTATGGATGAACACGAACTGCCTCCCAGTAAACTCACCAGGAAACATGCCATCAAGAAATCCCCTAGTACTTCACGAAAGGCATCATGGTAATCATAGAATATGTCACAGTGCTCCTAACGTGAAATGGTCGAAATTTAAGAATCTATGGTCTTCAGGGGCGGGTTAAGGATTTTTGTTGGGGAGGGTGCACCCGTGGCATTTGTGAGTGAAAGGGGCATAATAGGAGTCTGGAAGGGACATTCCTGTCTTTTGTCCCTCCCCTGGGGTCTCTCTCTACAGTTTTGTAATGGTTATACCAAACTTTTTTGATTGGCTTTTTAACAAACTTTTCGAAGTTGGTTTGAGTTGAAACTCACACCAAACAGCCTTAGATTGGTGTCTATGAAAATGTACATTTCAGTGGAATCAATTTTTCTATCATGGCAACGATAAACAATAAACATTGAAATCGATTGATCCCGATGAGATCTCGAAAAGCGAATACCAACACAATAAACTACAATACTGGGCAAACAAAATATAAAAGAATTAAAAATATCTGTATGTTTAATTTTGAGTAAATTGCAAAAACATTTTTGACTCTCGATTTTGCGCGTTGAAAGGAATTGCTCACTCTGACTTAGAATGGCTTAGTATAATTACTTTAAAACAACGTCGAAATCTTCCTTGTAGTAATGTGTTCACATCCTCTAGGTTTGGAGGAATAACTCTTTCTCAGTCTTGAGCCCAGATTGAATTTTTATCCCGGAGAACTTGCATTACAGACATAAACTCTCATTTCAGCGCTTTCCTAAAAATCTTAAGAATTCTCGATACATTTTTCTGAAAACCACATATTTTATTTTCGATGTTGCAAAAAGTATTATCTCAAAGTTTCAATAAGATTGATTTATTTTAACACGTGTAAAACATTTTCTAAAGTTGGGTCTCTAGCGACGGGAACTTTTTGTGTTGTTGTTGTCTTCACGGCTGATTTATGTAAATTGGCTCCGGGAAAAAATTAAATCTGCGTTCGCTGCGACTTTGCTTGTAACGGGGAAATCGTGTGTCCACGTAAAAGTAGAACTCGTTTCTATTTCTACTTCTGCGATGTCGCGCGCAATAGTTACACGGGTGGACACACGGCGCGATTTCCCCGTTCCAAGCAAAGTCGCATCGTGTGTCCGAACCTTTTAATTTGCTTTCCTTGTATTTCCTGATATATTTCCAAATTCCCTTTAGACATTTTAATGTTTAACAGGAAATACAAGGAAAGCAAAAAAAAGCGTTTTCGAATTTTGAAAATATTGAATTTTTCTTTGCTTTATATAGGAATGAAAGGAATGCGGAACTGTTACGAAATGTTGACTCAGGATTGAAAATTAACAGTCGAAAAAAATCGATACCATTTGTAAGTAGGCTTCTTGAGATGTTGTTACGTATCTATTTTCAAAACATTGTATTTTTGGTATTGTGTAGTAGAAGATGTTTCGACAGAGAGGAACATTTATATCTTCTTCTGCTTTTATCCCTCGAAAGCCTCATCAACGACTCGTTGCGAAGAGAAGCTTTCCTGCTCAACTGAACCTAGCGCAGAGAGCGAACTTAGACGATGAAGAGCTGGTAAGTTTTAGAACTTTATTCTTCGAAGTTTCCAACATGACAGCGCTATTTTGGTAAGCGAGTTCGACAACAGAAACAGGAGAAAACAGAATTGACGGTTTTCTTTACTTTAGAGAGCGAGAGAGCTGTCATTTACAATTAATTGAAACACTAACAGTTACTGGTATTTTTAGTTTTACAGTGCGTTACACATAACTTTTGACGAATGAGTTCCGAAGTTCGTTCGGAATTTCCGAAGTTCAATTGTACTTTGGATGGCTTCAGGGCGAAAAACAAGTAGAATTTGCAAATAAGACTGAATATCTAACGAATAACCGAACTTCCGCGGCACGTAAGTTCGAAGTTCGACAACGAAGTTCGTTGTGAACTTGAACTTCGCAACAGTCCGAACGAACTTCGGAACTCACTCGTCAACTGAAGTTATGTGAAACGCACTTTAAGCATCCATGACAGTGAAAGAGTTTATCTGTTCTGTTTATCCTGTGAAGTCTAAATTAGAATCCGCAGCGCAGCTATTAAAATGTGTTTTTTTACTGGCTCGTTTTGTACAACTAATTTCTTTCCTTTCCATTCAATAAAGTACATGCTTCACGCTTGAGTCGCGCTCTTTTAAGTCTTAAGAACTCGGTAACGAGCTAAAAATCTTATTCTATCAACCGAGACTTCATGGTTGGCGTAGTCGAGATGACAAGATGACATGTTGCTTGAAGAAATTTAGGAAAGTTTTCTCTCTCCCTCGCTCGCTACGGGGCGCAATGATTTTTCACTTTATTTTCTTCGACCAAAATCTTAAAAAATTTTATCTGAGACTTTTTTGTCTGGATGTTTTTGGTTAAAGTTTTACTTTTTTGACACTAGAAACAACATGTTTACAAGAAAGCGTTACAAGCATTAATCTACCCCATCTCAGGTAAATCTTCGTTATTATTACATGGATGCCAGTGTTTTACCGGAAACTAAAACACTCATTTTTCATATTTTTACTGAGTAAAATATGAAAAAATTATGTACCGCAGGTCCCGGATGTGCGCTCGCGCTCGCTGTTTCCCGCCTTTTGGATTCTGCCTCTTGCCACTTGTTCTTCGATATAATAAAAAGAACATTACACGGTGGCTTGAAGATATGAATTTTATTTTTTGTGTTAGAAACAATATCTTACTTAATCGCTCCACTCGTTCGTAAAGTATTGTTTTTACCACTCGAAAATAAAATTCATATCTTCAAGCCACCGTGTAATATTCTCTGTTTATTGCATGTATTCTCGGGGAGGGGAGGGGAGGGGAATACCTGATGTCACCCTGACCGTGCTCCATGACTTAAACAAAAGATTTGGTGTGGCCTCTTTTGTTGTATCATTCAACATGGCTACCATGCCTTTTGTACTTTGGGAGGGGATGCACACCAAGGATAGTGGACGCTCATAGCACTTTACTTGCATAACATAGAGCAGATAGTTAGTTTTTTATTGTTGTGATTATTTTAGACACCACACCACATAACTTCGACATTTGGTCAACACAAGTTCCTGCTTATTGTTATGAGTGCGAAGGTCTTTTGTGGGGATTAGCAAGACAAGGCTACAAATGTAAAGGTAAACTATTCGACCTTGATCAGACCTCGATTAAGTTAGTGATAAACGAACAGCACAAACGCGGTACGGTATGTTGTGTCACTGAAATGGCTTTCCATTGTTTTCATGTGAATCATCCAATTCCAACGCGCATTTACTCTACGGTAGCTGCCCTAGTACGGCTACGAATTTGCCGTATCGTTTCCTACTCATACAAAATCCACTCTCTAATGCTGTTTGAGCGTGGTGATAATGATGATGATGGTGATGGTAATGAGTGGCGTGTTTTTTGTTATAGTCTGTATTATTAACCTTTCCGTGTTATTTCTCTTAGAATGCGGCGTCAAGTGCCACGAAAAATGTAAAGATCTACTGAACGCTGACTGTTTACAACGTAAGTCGATCCGGAGATAACCGTAACTAGACAAAACTCACAAAAATTTCAGCGTGCAAATATGTGCAAAACAAAAGCTGAGATTAAAAGAGACAAAGTTTAATGAAAAGTACTAACGCATGAAGGGTCTCACGCTACTGCATGCTCTGGGCGCACTCCTCAAGGCATGGAAAAGTAAGGCCAAGTGTGGTGAAAATGTTATATCAGTTTGATTTGGATTTTATTTTGTCAAACGTTTGTTTCCTAAATATCCAGCTCACGGCCATCAAACTACTTTCTAAATGCGGATATAGCTTCTTCTACGACACTTTTTTCATCCCTCGAACATATGCCTTTAGATCAGCATGAAACTCTTGGTGCATGTACAGTATTTCTTAGACGAATCTTGAAAGAACTAGACTTGCTCCAAGTCGATCTCTCTTGGACTCTCAAAAGCAAAGAAGTAGAATAAGTGTCGCGCGAAGCGCGCGTAAAAAGAGAAAAAGAGAGGCGATATCAGCTGCCCACTACTGTTAAGTTTTGAAAGCACTCTTCATTGAACATGCACTGAGCGGGAAACATGAAGGCGGGGCCATGTGTTGTAAAGGTACTTTAGGGGGCTTGCTGAATAAGCCAGGCTTCCCTTTCCTTTCTTACAGGCGCCGCTGAGAAGTCAGTTAAGCATGGGACAAGAGACAAGACAGAAACTATTATCATAGCGATGCAGAGGAGGATGGAGGAAAGAGAACAAATGGCACCAGATATATTTGAACTCATAAGGTAAATGAATGCTTTCGTGGGGACTTTAAGGCAAATTTCTTTACTACTTTTGACATAATTCCAGAGAACTTTGGCTTAAAATTTGAACAGCGATGACCTGCTCTGGCGAATTGTCTGGTTCAGATTTCAGATTTCAGAACGCCGACCGACAAGCTTTTTTGAAATAGGTGTATACCAGAACTCTGCGAAATCATTTCTTGCGAACCATATGTAGTAATATTGCCCTCGTAAAAAAGAATTTCAACTTTAGTCATAAGATTTTGGGCCTTCCATGCCTGAGCACAATCGCTTCTCCTCCCTCCCCTCCCCTCCCCTCGTCCTCCCGGGCCCCCAGGTAAGAAACAAATGTACACAGGGTAATATGTGAACGGCTTCTTTATTTAGGGAAGTTTTCCATGTGGATCCTAAGACTCACGCTGGACACTTGAAAGCGGTTAAAAAACAGATATCCATGGGAACATCAAAATGGTCATCTAAGATTGCTATTACAGGTAAAGCCACACTAGCGACATAAGCATAAGCATTAGCGACACACGCAGACTCAGTAATGTACTGCGCATTAGAAGCACTTGTCTTTTCTCACACCTGTTCGAGAAGTCTGAGTCTGCGTTGAGTCTGTCGCTATAGTGTGAACCAACCCCGAAGGAAGATGTTACCCATGATGCACTACGGGTATCATGAACGAAGAAGCGGATACCTAGCACTTGGGTCAAGGCTACCCATAGTGCACTATGGATCTAAACAATTTCTGAAAATGTCTCTATCTTGATTCCCGTGTTTGCTTTTTCTTTTTATAGCATATTTCCCCCTTCGTTTCAGAAAGTTTTTTTCCTTTCCAACTTATGACTTCGTTTTTTTTTTCAAACATTTTACTGTTTGAGAGTGAATGTTCACTCTGAAGATGACTTCGGCTCAGGTTGTCGAAACGTCAGATGTCAACAACAGTCTTTCTCATGACTAAACTATACACCCGGACGATCACACAACACCAACATTTTACTGTTTATTGATGTGCTGTTTTCTTCCCCAGTGGCAAGTGCACAAGGTCTAATCGCAAAGGATAAAACAGGTACTACTGAAACCAGTCCACATGAACTGTCCATAAGCAAAACGATGGGTTGTAGTTCAGGGCCGAATCCAGGGGGGAGCACAGGGTGCACGTGCACCCCCCATCGGTTGACATTTGCTAATAAAAAAGGCTACTAAAACGGTTACTACTACTCTCTATACTACTCATAGGTTCGTTTTTATTTGATGTGCACCCTCCCGGTAAATTTTCTGCTTACGGCTCTGTAGTTGTATCCATGACAGCAAACTTCCCATAACAACCATACTTGTTGTGTTGTTGTAGGTACAAGCGATCCATATGTGACAGTACAAGTAGGGAAAACTAAGAAAAGAACAAGTACAATACCGCACGAGCTCAACCCAGAATGGAACGAAACGTTTTATTTGTAAGTCAACCAACTTCAACAAGAATATTCCTTATTTCTCTCTTATAAAGGCCCGTTTACGCGGGCGATTTTTCCTGCGATAAGCATTGCAATTTTCGCTGCGATGCAAAATCACGCATGTAAACTACCGGCGATTGTAAGGCGATTTTCTAAATTCACGTCGCCGATGAATCGCTGTTTCGAACATGTTCAAATTTAGTACGATTTTGCACTCAAATTGCCATTCATGTTTACACGCGCGATTTTTGATTACAGGTGTTTTGCCAGCTAGTGTGAGAGCAAACTGCAACTTGTACTATGCCTCGCAACAACAGACCCCACAATATCTCGCAGCCCTAAACTGCAAATTTTGCTGAAAGTTCGAATATTTGAACTTTTCTCTACAACATCTTTAAAGTTACATGCTTTATATTGAATGTTGTACCAATGTATCAATATGTGCATGATAGATGCTTCAAATGTTCGCTGCGACAAAATCTAGAATAACGTTACCAGCGCGAGGCCGCGTGTTTCTTCACATTAATCAAAGCATTGCATAATTTCTGTTTTTGTCTTTTTTCATAGCGAATGCCATAATTCTTCTGACCGCATCAAAGTGCGAGTATGGTAAGTGACCAAAAACATTCGAGTGGATGTTTCAATAATAGTCCTTTTTCGCATTCCATAAAACCGCCGTTCTAAACCATAATGACGTTTTATACCTACACTCCCAGGAATCCTTTTCGGTAGCTTTTTTTTTGTCATGTTGATTTAAAGAGTTTTAACATTTGAATATGAAAGAGATTTCGAAAAGAATTCTGGTAGTTTAGGTATGAAACGTCATAAGGGTTTAGGTCTATTGACCACAGACTCATTTGTACAGGGTTAGCCTCGTTTAGAGTAAATCATTCATAGATACCCGTGAAAGTCCGTTGTAAATGTAAAGGCGTTGGTATTGTTCCAGTTGTATAATCTACACATTCACCACTTTATAATGCTTTGCGTTTTTTAAAATCGTTAATATTACCATGAAGATTATATAGAATTAAAGAAAAACAAGCTAAAAACACTTATAGGTGTATCAGAATTAATAAAAACCAGAAAGAAAGAAATTTGAACAGTTTTTTTTTTATTAAATGTGAAGACATCTTTTCGTAAGTCCATACATTGTCTGTAACACCAAACTTTTGATCCTCCTGTTCGTGTGGAATTAACCCTGATTAATTTAATGCTCGATTTTCTAATGATAATAGCAAATATACTCAACATCTGTATGAAAAGTTTTAAATTTCCAAACAATTTTCTTTCCAGTTGCCCCCCAAAACGCAAAGCATTATGGGGAGATGTGAAAGTGGTGAATTGCTGTTGGTATTTATAAATTATTTGCTTTCGAACGAACACAAAACCAACTTCTAAATTCCAATTTGATCTTTGGGCATTCACCTTATATTGAAGCTTAGCTCTGCATTGAATAACCAACGTTGTTTCACAACAACGAAAGCTGAATACATTACATGATTTGTAATGTACATTACATTACATGTAATGATCATTACATGATCAAGGAACACAGCGGTTTTAATGACTATTCGGCGTCCATATTATCTTGCTTTTCTTTTGTGCTTGTAATCGTTATTTGTCATCATTTTCAGGGATGAGGATGATGATATCAAATCTAGAGTAAGACAAAGACTGATCAGAGAACCAGACGATTTTCTGGGACAGACGATCATTGAAGTACGGACACTGAGTGGAGAGATGGATGTGTGGTATAACTTAGGTAAACATACCTTAAACAGATTTAAAAGTTTTAAAATCTCACGAGCCGTAGCAGAGCATAGGACATTCTTCTCACTTACTTTAAGGCCTATAAACACTAAGGACTTTGCTCCGGGAGCAGGCTCCAGGGTCGTTTTGCTCCTTCGTGTGTATCAAAGATTTCATGTAAAAAAGGTTGTGGCAGGAGCAGAATTTTGTCCCCGGCTCACGCTCCCTGATATTAAACTGGTTAAATATCAGCAAGCATGACCACACCATGCAGCAAGCTCCCGCAGCATGCTCTCTCTTGTGTACTAGTTGTGCAAAATACCCCGAGAGCCTGCCCCTGGAGCAAATTAAAACCCTTATTGTGTATATACCTTAGGACCTCGAGTGTTGGTCCGGGCCGGGACTTGGTGAATGACCTCTCGCACAATGCGCATGCGCGTGACCAGAGTTCAACCAATTCAGCCAATTTGGGCAGCGGTTACCTAACGATTTCTGTGCCGCTTTATTTCCCATGTTAGTGTGGGCGGGAATTTCTTGAAGTACAATTTTATTCATGTATGAATGTCTTGTTTTGTCAGAAAAAAGAACTGACCGTTCTGCTGTGTCTGGTGCGATTCGTCTGAAGATCTGTATTGAGATCGAAGGAGAAGAAAAAGTTGTTCCTTATCACACGCAATACACTTGTCTACACGAGGTAATGACTGCAGTTCACCAGGAAAAACATATAAGCAAAAAATAAAAATTATTAAAAAATCTACGAAGCTATCGTCGTTTGTAGAGCGGATTTCGTATGAGTGAGAAACGCTACGGCAAATTCGTACGGTAACAACACGTTGTGATTGGATAGATCACACGAAAACAATGGGAAGCCCTGTCAGTGTTACGGCACATCTTACCGTGTACGTGCTTTAGAGCGGATTTCGTATGAGTGAGAAACACTATACGACAAATTCGTAGCCGTACCGTAGCAGTACCGTATTTTACCGTAGCCATAACTACGCGTTGTGATTGGAATAGAGCGGATTTCGTATGAGTGGGAAACACTATACGGCAAATCCGTAGCCGCACCGTAGCAGCACCGTACTTTAACGTAGCCGTAACAACGCGTTGTGACTATTGGAGGATTCACACACAAAAATGGGAAGCCATTTCAGTGTTACTGCATACCATACCATGTGCGTACTGTAAGTCAGTACTGCGGTACATTTCCCTATGTAACAAAGTGGGTCAATCCAATAGAGCTAGGCTCCAAACTAAGGATGCCCAAAGATCGAGTTGGAATTTAGAAGTTGATTTTTGCGGAGGGAGGAAAAACCGGAGAACCCGGAGGAAAACTCTCGAAGCACAGGAGAGAACCAACAGACAATTCTACTCACACGAGATAGCGAGTCCGAGCATTGAACCCGAGACCACAGCGGTGAGAGACAGCGCACCAGCGCACACCACCCATGCTTCTCAGTCTTCTTAGGAACTCATCTTTATCTGAGAGCGCAATACTATTTGAGTGTTATATTGATTGGTTCATGGCTTGTGATTTCTAGAACATCTTCCACTACTTGTGTCAGAAGCACGATGGACAGTTTCCTATTCCAAGCGCCGCAGGGGTAAGTTTAACAACTTCAAGTCGAGATTAAGAAACTAGGTGAAAATTTATGTGTGAATAGACGTATTCCGAGATGCGCGTTTTCAAGTCCGCCCGCGATAATTTGATGAATGAACTCGCGCGTCACGGAAAACGACTGTTGATGTGTACTTTTCTTTTAAGAGAGAAGAGCCTTGGAAGATGTTTTTCTCTCATCCAGCCCTCGAGATTGTCAATGAGTTTGCAATGAGATATGGAATAGAGAGTATCTACCAAGCGATGACGTAAGTATTTGACGTGCATGACTAACAAAACCGTGGATGACATTGCATATATGTGTGTTTTTAGGCATTTTTCGTGCTTGACGTCGTGATACATGCGTGTTTTTAGGCATTTTTCGTGCTTGACGTCGTGATACATGCGTGTTTTTAGGCATTTTTCGTGCTTGACGTCGTGTTACATGCGTGTTTTTAGGCATTTTTCGTGCTTGACGTCGTGTTACATGCGTGTTTTTAGGCATTTTTCGTGCTTGAC
>WUAP02158452.1:0-25206 GCA_015163945.2 Stichodactyla helianthus
CAGACCATATACGACCAACCCCTTGCTCTAACCACGGTTCACGTCGATTTGAAAGAGCAAAATAACCTAGTCTTTGTAGTGCATTGTTTTCGCATGCATTGATATGCTAATTCTCTGAAAGCGATGGAGCAGTGGTCTAATGCGTTGTGCTTTCAAGAGAGTGAGTCAAGCCCATTAGGCTAAGTTAGTACTCGGATGGGTGACCACTGATAGCTACTTGGTGAATTCAGAACTTTTCTTTTTATATGTATATATATTCGATTTCTTATTTCTTCTATAATTTCTTTTGTTGTTGTTGTTTTTTTTTGTTGTTTTTGTTTGTTTTGTTTATTGTTTTGTTTTTGTTTGTTTTTGTTTTTGTTTTTTTGTTTTGTTTTGTTTTTGTTTGTTTTGGTTTTTTAATCCGTGCACAAAAGCGGCAAGAAGCAAATAGCAGAATTTTTTAATTTTGCCCTAAATGAAAATAAAATGTGCTTATTTTTTATGGTGTGCTCAGAGTACAGAAAGTGAATAAAAAATAATACGATTCATTCATTTAAATTCAATTTCTTTATACTTAAATTCAATTTCTTTATCTAAAGTCGGCTCCCTGTGGCCCCTTTAAGGTAATGCGATCGTGCAAGTTTTTGTCGAAATTTTTTTTAAAAATTGGCAAGGACAGAAAACAAAAAGGAATGCGACTACACGTGAGTGCAGGAATTTATCGCACGACGTTTATCTTTGTTGTCACCGTCGAGTGTGTTTTCTTGAGCCCAATTCACACTCTACCTGTTTTGGTAGTAATGGAATTACAAACTCTTTCAGCTCATATCGGTCTTCAATAATAAAACCAATACTTTCAAATGATACATAAGTTAACACACTGTAATAATAACCCCAAAATTTATCATTTTATTTATCAATTTATCAATTAAAACTTATCAATTTATCATTTTTGAGTTTTCAAAGCCAATTCAAAAACAGCACAATTTTATCGTGCTTGACGATCCTAGTTTTGGACATTTTGGCGATTTTCTTAGACCTACCTTCATTTTTTGATATGTTAAGGTTTTAGACACCTTGAAAAATCAGGGTAGGTCACCGATTTAGATTTTTAGATATTTGCCGTTGAATATCAAAATGTCTTATCCGCCATATTGAAACTGCTCTACCACAGGAAACCCAACCAACGAAAAGCATGCGCAGAAAAGATGCGCACCAATGAACGATCGCATTACCTTAACTAAAATTGATTCAGTTTACTGTTATTTACAGTTCCAAACACCAAATGTTTTTAATGAAAAAATCATTGTGGCACTGAAATACACATACTTTCTTTTCTCAACAGGGAGGCATTGAATTGGGAGGAATATATGTAAAAACCATGGCGCCTGATGGGTCAGCTGCACTAAGTGGAAAAATTAGCATTGGTAAGTATCCCTGTAACAAAGCGTAGCACAGTTACATGAGGGCAACCATACTGGAGGACAAAAATTAGACGCTTTGCACTATCACATGACAGCAGCCGTACTGGAGGACATGGGAAAACTTTGCACAGTGACATGGCAATATTAGAGGACAGAGTTAAAACGGGGTCTCCACTATCACACGACAACAACCATATTGGAGGACAACAAATAGAGGCTTTGCACTGATACATGACAACAGCCATGTTAGAGGACAGAACAAATAGAACCGTTTGGGATAAAGGAATCGATTTATCAGGGGAAAGGGATTCGACTGTTGTTTTGTCATACAGCATAGTCACGTGACTATGGAAAAGTTATACTGATGTATTTTTCAAATTTGCACGCCTCTCCATATCTGTTTTTTTTTTTTTTTTTTTTTCCTTCTTGTCTCAGTATCTCAGTGATTTATTTAATTAGTAATAATAAGTACCCTATCCTTCATGTAAAGGTGATAGAATACTTGAGATCAATGGGAACAGTCTCGAAGGCATATCCAGACAAGATGTGAGTAGAACTCATTTTCCTTTTGTTGTTTCAAAAAAGTCAGTTATAATCTCTGTTTATCTCATTAAGCAATTATTCACTTTGTTTTATATTTTTTTTTGCGCGAAATGAAGCTGACATAAAAAGCTAGAATATGTTTTATAGAAGCACGCATGCACAATGAGTTACGAGAGGGCAAAAATAGCATGAGATCGAGAACTCATTGTATGCGGTTTTATAGAACTGATCGAGAGAACGCCCGCTGCTCACAGAGCTGCTTTTTTATGATGTACATACTTTTACAACTGCTGAGAATTTCACTTTTTGAAGAAGCGGCCAAATGGGCTACAGAGCTGAAGATTTTCCAAGTGTTTTGATTTTATTTTTTTAGCACAGAAAACATACAGAAAATTAATAATGCAACGGTTATGTAATGTGTACAATATTAATGGCAATGTTGTATCTGATTTACAAGCTCGAGCCGCAGGCGCGAGATGTAGATCAGATACATTTTCGCCACGCATATTGTATCTTGCTTATGATATGTCTAGGTTACCTAGATCGTGTTTTACTAAACATTTTGAACATACATGTGAATTTGGCTGAGAAAATCAGCTTTAAAGTTTATGCAAATCAGGACGATTCTGTATGAGATATACAAGCTCCTCCACGCTTATGATTTTCTATTGTTTTTGCTACATTAATTATTCATGAGTTTGATAACGCTAGATGGAAAATACAGTTTGACGTGGCTGAATTTATATTGTTTTTAAGGCTGTCAACTTACTGCGAACAGCGCCTCAGACATGTACACTTCTAATCGAGAGCTGCTTGGCTGCCCCTGCGACACCAAACGGAAAGCCCGCGGTGCCTGGGAACTACTCGACAACAGCCTTCCATCAACCGAACAGATCTCAACCTTACGCAGGTGAAGAGTATCAGTACCAGGACCTATACGGATCGCCTCAGCACCAGGCCTACGCGTCATCATACGAACAGATGGGGCCTATTGACCAGTATAGTGAAGACACATCAGTAGTGAGTATTCTTGCTAAAAACGTGTTGTATTTCTTTGGTTGGGAGGCTAGGACAGTGTTCCATGCCTACCCGACGCCTTATGGACGCGGTCCTGGTACTGTCTCTATGCCTGGGTTCCAATCTAGGAACCAAAGTTCTTCTCGTTCTTCTTATAACGAATATGATTCTGATTACTATTATGGGTATGGGAATCAGACTAGATATCAGTCTCTTCCTCCTGATAATAACTACGGTTATACCTGGAGGTCGGACAGCCAGAATAGGTTTCGTACGATATCGATGGGAAGTGGACGTGACTCTGATGTATATTCGGAGTCTGGGTACCAGAGTCAGGTCCAAATCCCTTCGTCGGCTCAGAACTCGCCAATCGTGCCAGACATTAATGAAACCATAGAAAACAGAAGCAGGAAGGGAAATCTTCTGGAGCTTAAGTTATATAAGTACGAGGAAAAGCGAGAAAGTGTAGACTCTAGCTTCTTCAGCAGTGCAACTAGGGAGAATAGCTTTGATGATTTTCCGTCGAATGAGAGTGAGTCACGTGTTAACGAGGAATACAACCCACATGGTAGGAAAGATGAACCAATCAGTGAGCCTCAGCTCTACGTAGACAACAATGACAATGACTTGAATCAGCTCTATTCTAAGGAAGAACCCGGATATGTTGGGAAATTTTTCTCGTATTTTGGGTTCCAGTCACAAGAAGAGAACGATATTCCAGGTCAGAATTATCAAGACATATTTAACGACGGCAAAAGAAAAAGGTCTGTAGATGGTGCTAGGTATGACGAGATCAAGAGAGAAGACAGAACTGGGAAGCCTGTGGAAATGAAGGTTTTCAAACGCATGGAAAGTGAAGATACGGATAATTATCACACGGGTCCTTGTAGTGGAGAAAATTACGAAGGCGACGATCAGCTGCGGTACCAATATAGCAAAACTCTCCAAGCGTCTGGAATGCTGCATCAAGATGATATAGATTACGGTTACTATGGAGACCAACCACAACAAACGAAGCGAGAGATGTATCGAGATGACAAAGATAACGTGAAAAACAAAACCTTTGATGATGACTTTTCAATCTATGATGACGAAAATGTCGGTCTCTTCGGCGAGACCATAGAATATCCTTCGACCAAAAAGCCTATGTTGGCTAAGACCAAGACATTCTCTTGGTTTAGCAGCAAGGATTCTGATACTGACAGCGGTCGAAAACTTTCAACGGAAGAGATTAAATCCAGTACATCTCGTTTTGGCGGGTTTTTCTCGTCAGAGAAGCGAAAGAACTCAGACATCTCAGCGAAAACTGCATTAGCACCAAACGATGAGAAGCTTGCAGCAGAAGTTGATGCAGGATTAACTTCCACAACTCTTTCTGATTCAAAGGAAGTTCCAGAAACACGAGACAAAAGGGCAAGTGAGGCGTTCGTTGCCAAGGATACGGATGTGCAAGACCAAATCCCTCCAGCAAAAAGAAGCTACTTTTCTTGGTTTTCTGATAAAGAAACTGAGACTGCAAAAGAGCAACCATCCAAACCTCAAGAGACAAGCAGAGGATTCTTTGGTGGATTCTTTTCTTCACAGCCTACAGATCAAGTTCTTGCTGAATCACGTTTGGACAAGGAAATGACAAAGATTTCAAAGGATGGTGAAGGAACTAGTGTTAAGAGCAACGTAGAAGCAATATCTAAAACAGGAACAGTATTAAGCGATACCGGAATTCCTGGACTTACGAGGTCTTTTGTGGAAGAATTTGAAAGACCAAAGACACCTTCCCTTGAGCAGCTTAATAAAGATGAGGAAAAAGAAACGAAAGAAAAGGTTATCAAAGATGTGAAAGCAGTAGATGAAACGTTCCTGTATGAAAAAGATAATGACAAGTTAGAAGCAAGTAAGCAAACTGCATACAAAACTGTTGGTAAAAAGTCATCAAAAGAGAGTTCTGAAGGAGTGAATGGAACTGCGCAAGCGAAACCACAAGCTAAAATAGAACCTCTTGTGCAAAAAGGAAGCGAAAGTGTCGATAACAGCCAAGAGTTTGAAGTAGGCGAAAGTACTGAAAGTAAAGGCGGGTACTTTTCGTGGTTTACGTCATCAAACAAAGAAAGTGCCAACCAAGAAGAACCAAGAAGAGGGAGCATCTTTGGAAGCTTCTTCTCTTCGTCGTCGCAGCCTGCTAAACGGGAAGGTATGGAAAAACCAAGGAAAGGCAGTGCCGATGCTGCAGAAGAAGAACGAAGGGGAAGTATTTTTGGAAGTTTTTTCTCGTCATCTTCGGAACCACCAAAGAGAAATGCTTCCGAAACTGATGTTAAAAAGATGCAAGAGCAAAAAGCAACTGATTTCAAAGAACAACAAAACATTGTAAGCAGAGAGCCCAAAGATGAAGCAAAGGTAGTAAAAGCAGATAAAGATATTTCAAGTAAAAGTGTGGAGCCCAAGAGCGAAGGTTGTGCGAGAGAAACAGAAAGAGAAAAAAAGGAAAGCATTGATGAAAAGAAAGGTGGAGAAGAAGGAGTCTTTACTAGAATGATGTTTGGATTCAAAGGAGTTTTTGGTAGGTCTGATCAACCTGCCGACGCAAAGAGAGATGAGAAGATTGAGCAAGCAAGAAAACTGGAAGAAGAGAGGCTGAGAGAAGCTAATATAAAAGAAGCTCGCAGAAAGGAAAAGATTTCTCAATATGTGAAGGAATTCTCCATGAAGGAGGAAGATAAGGAATTAGACGTTATAAAGAAATTCGAGGGGAAAAGTGAAGATGAGATCGTGATTCAGAATGAAGATCTTGCCAAAGAGGCTGAAAGAAAAGAAAAAATTTCTAAGTTAGTCAAAAAGTTTTCTATGAAAGAAGACGATAAAAAACTGGATGTAGCAGAGAGGGACAGAGAGACAATTGTGGATGAAACTAGCGCAAAAGAAGCCCAAAGGCAAGAAAGAATCTCGAAGTTTGTTAAGGAATTTTCCACAAATAAAGAAACAGTTGTATCCCCGACTAAAATAAATGAGGAGGAGGATTTATCTCAAGAAGAAAAAGGGAAACAGAGTGACGTTCAGAACGAAGAACGTGATAAGGAAAATCAAAGGAAAGAGAGGATATCAAAATTTATCAAGGAATTCTCGAAGAAAGAAGAAGACCCCAAACAATCAGATGAAAAAAGAGCATCAAGTACAGCAAATTTAGATGGGATGCTCAAAGAGGAGATCAAAACTGAAGAAGTGTTTCAGGAAGAGGAAAGTATCAGAGAAGCAAGAAGAAAGAAAAGAATTTCGCAGTTCATTGAGGAGTTTTCCATGGAAGAGAAACATCTAGAAGAAAAGCCAACTTTGCAAGAAAAGCTAGCAATGAGGGATCCAGAACTTATAGACGACACGAAAAAAGACAGTGACAGAAATAATCAGGGAGGACCTGAGGAGCAAGGTGACACCGAAAGAGACGCAGCCATCCAAGAAGAACGCAAGAAAGAAAGAATTTCAAAACTTATTAAAGAATTCTCGCTGAAAGAAGAACACCAAACCCCAATGCTCAGCGATTCTGCAAAATCTTTCGCAGCTATAAAAGAGGATGCTAAAGAAGAACGCAGGAAAAAGATCATTTCGCAGCTTGTGAAAGAATTCACATCCAATACTGAACGTGCCAATCAAGCTCAAACATCAGCAGTTGGTGTTTCGTCCAGTCCAGCGATAACAGATGACGCAACAACCAAATCGGACAGATCAGACATCTTTCCCTCTTTGGATAGAAAGGCTGTTTTCATGGAAAAGATTATCGTTGACAGAACTAATGAAGATTATGCAGCGATTTGTGTTAAAGAACAGCCTAAAGAAGTACCTGTTCCGGGATTCCGATATGGATGGCAACGGGAAAAAGCAATTTTCCGTCCGACAGACCTCAAAGCAAAAGAACAGAGTGGACTCCAACTTTCATCCCGAGAACTCGTTGCTGCACCACAAGAATTATATAAAGATTTTGAAAAAAGCACTAAGCATTATGATGTGACCGACATTGATAAGCCGAGCCTCTTGTACAACAACCCTGAAGAATCTTTGGAGAAGAAAGGCCACACACATCTAACGAGGAAAGATGATGTAGATGTCTGTAACAATTTCGATGTAGAGTCTCTGCCTTCATTTGAACCATATGAGGCAAGCACAAGAAAAACTCATGCTTTTAAGCAAGGACGTCCAAAGTCTCCCAATCCCTTCCTGCATGATGACTGGCAAGACCAAGAAGATAACATTCCTGTCAAGGAGACTGCGGACTATAAAGAATCCCCACAAGAGAAAACTGTTAGTGAATGGAGCAGCATGGATGTAAACCATTATGAAGAAGAACCCCTCTCGATTTTTGACGAAACATTTGACATTCCTTCTGAAATTGATGTCGAAGATCATTTAGGCCAGCAACTCGAAGAATGCTTTATGACTGTACAACAAGATGATCAAATGTTCGATTATGAATACGAAGGGTTCCAATCTGAGTACCAAAATGAAATACTAGATGACAAAACTCTTGAAGGAATAGCGAGAGGGGTCCTTGATGGTAGCCAGCACCAGAGTAATTGGGATATCGAAAGTCATTCTGAGAGGCCGATTGAAATCGCATCACACGAGACTGGTATTCTTATTCCAAAGTTGCACCTGATAACTGATGCTGTCAAGGAAGAAAGGCTTCATGACGCTAAAGAAATTTTGAACGATATTGCTTCTGAAGACGAGGAAAGACAAAAAGAATTGGAAAAGGCATCTTACGATTTTTCAAACGACTTCGAAGAAATCGAAAAGGGACTGACTATTGGTTTGCACGATGAAGATATCGAAGAACCATTCGCTGAACAAGGATACGAAGAAAATATTCCAAGTCAACAGCTTCTTGAAGAAGAAGAAATCAGTTATGCAGAAGGTGACATAAAAGTAGAAGATGTTTCGGAAGATTTTGTTAGATCTTTGGAGAGCAACAGAAGAAGGATTAGCGAGACATGGAATGGAATAATGAAAGACATAGATCAAAACTGGGAAGAAACCAAAGAATCATCTTCAAACGAGACCGTTGATCTTTCAGGATATATTGTAAATGAAGGTGTGGTTTCCAGCGTAGAAACAGAACAGACTTTGTATTCTGAGAAATATGAAAACATCATAGACGACCCGATAGAAATTCAAGAGCATAAGTCCAGCGCCAAAAATAGCTTACAAGAAAATGAGGAAGAACTACCTCAAGGAAAAGAGATCAAGGAGGAAAGAAGCGCAGCAGAATCACCGAAGTTAGTAGAAGAGAACGTCTTATACATAACTCCGCATGCAGTTGATGTTGGTGATATGCAGGTTGAAGAAGAAGAAGAAAGTGGTGATCAAGAGGCCGAAATACTGAAACACAAAGCTGAAAGAGCAGCATTGGCTGCAAAGCAGAACGAGGAGTTTTCTGAAATGATCAAGAATTTTAGAGCAAGGTTTCTAGAAGAAAAGAGAGATGAAGCATCAGAAAAGCCAAGTACATCCACTGAAATTAAGAACAGCGTATCGAGTTCAGTAGCAGAGACAACGAGACATATATCTGTTAAGCCTTCTCGGGATGACCGTGCACTAGGACGACGCCATGATACGAAAGAAATTGAAAGTCTAGAAAATCTTGTAAAAGAATCTGGAATTCCAAGTGCAGATAGAAGCCCAGCGTTGTCGGCAAAAACGGAGAAAAAGTTGAAAGAAATGTCTTCTTCAGAGAAGGAGCAGCGAGAATGGAGCTCAGAGGAAAAGAGAGAAGAAAGAAGAGCAACTCAAGACCAGGGAGTTGATGTTCTAAAGGATTTCGAAATGCAGCCAATTGATGACAGGGATGGGGATCAACTTGACAGCCTCTCGAAACTTGTTTTCAAGTTCCGATCCTTTACAAGCCTGCAGCCCACAGAATCCACCTTCAAAGCGACTACAAAGGCACAGGAAACGAAGAAAACATCCGATGTTGCACGGATACCACCACATTCTAAGGAAAGTGCTGCTTTGAAAGAAAAGACGTTTGAAGACATAGAAAAAGATGCAGCTCTGAAGAAATCGATGGTTAAATCTGATGATAAGTCTGCTCTTCAAAGGGATCATATCGATAAACCAGTTGCTGGAACGAAGGAAACAAAGGATACCAAACCAATTGCCCTAGATGAGCCAAAGAGTAAAGAAAGTAAGGAAACAGAAGGGATATTTGAAAAGCTAGCTTTTAGTATGATAGGGTCTGGACAGCACCCACTTAAGGAAGAAGTCAAACCGAGAGAAGTCGAAAAGAAAAGCACCGCATCTAAAGAACAGAAAGTCCAGAACGTTAGCGAACCCTTGGCCCGTCCACAGAAAAAATCTGAAATGGGAACTTCAAATACGACATCTGTAATCGACGCTAAGAAAATTTCTAAAAGTGATGGTGACTTTGGTAAAGGTAAAGACGATCAAACCAGAGAAAAAACAACTGAGGAAGGATCTTTCTCAAAACTGCTGTTCAGCCTGACAGGCTCACCAACACGGAAACGCAGTGAAGTAACTAAAAAGGAAAGTCCAAAGGAAGTCTCAGCCAAGCCAGCCCAGCTCGAGCGCATGAGCAAGGCTGAAGCCAAAGACAAAAACAAAGAAGAAATTACGCCATCTAATATCAGTAAAGGAGCATTTGGTGTGCCAGTAGAGAAGGTTAAAGTCGTTCAAACACTAGAAAAAGAAAAAGAAACCGCGCAGAAAGAGGACAATAAAAATAAAAATACAGGATACTTTTCAAAACTAATTTTTAAAATGGCGGAATCAATGGAAGAAGAAGAAAGAAGAGAAAAAGAGGCTGAAAGTCTTGCTAAAGAACAGAATAGGAAAGTTGAAGCCAAAGAAAAAATAACGACTACAGAAACGGAAACGAAACTAGCAACAAACGTTGCTGTTAAAATTCCAAACAAGAAAGAAAAAGAAGGGAAGACTCAAACGCCTGCAGAGCAGATTCCAGCTCAACCAAGCGAGGGTTTGTTTTCTCGGTTTGCATTGCGATTATCTGAGGCCATACAGCATCACGAAGAACCCGAAGACATTGAAAAAGAAATTCCAAAGGAGAAAGATGGCGCCCAAGACGACAGCGTCTGTAGGAATCAAAACGAAGCAGCTCGGGTAGTTTCTGATGCTCAGATAATAACAAAACAAGAAGAAAAAGCTATACCGCAAACAAGAGAGTCTTCCGTGAAAGAACAACGGCGGAGACAAGAAGATGTACAGGAGAGTATACTTTCAAAATTTGGTTTCGGTTTTAAATCAGAACATCAAAGCACAAAGTCGACCAAAACAGCAGAAATCCCTGCTCAAAAATCTCAGGACAGTACTAAAGCAGGAAAGTCGCCAAAAGTAACCCAAGAGTTAGGAATGGATTCGCAAGAAACTTTACAGGAGGAGAAGGAGAAGGAGAGTAAACAGACTGCAAGTGCAATCCCAGTTAGTGATGCCAAGGAAAGGGAAGCTAAAGAAGAGTTTTTCTCGAAATTAACATTCAGATTGATGGAGTCTGCTCAGCGTGAGGAGATCCCGAAGGCAACTGAACCTCTAAAACAAGACAGAGAGAAAGCACTTGCAAAGGATAAGCCAAAGCCTAGTAAAGTTGATGAGTTGGCAGATAAAAGAGGGATGAAACCAAATGCAGGAGTCGAAACGATTAAGTCATCAGAAACAAAGGCACCAGAAGCGTCAGCTTACAAAAAGAAAACACTTGGAAGTGAACAAAAGCAAACCAAATCTGATGCTGCGACCCCATCGCATGTTCCTAAACAAGAAGACATTAAGGAGGGCCTTTTTGCTAAGTTTGCCTTTAAGTTAATGGAAACTCTCCCTGCTGAAAAACCTCTGGAAACGAAAGAAAAGGATGGACTAGAAACAACTGTGACCGAAGCCAAACCTAAACCTGAAATTAAAGTTCCTGAAGATATACCCGCAAGTAAGCCAGTAGGTTTAAAAGAACAGACAAAGAAAACTGCCGACCAGGAGTCCCATAGGAAGAAAGAAAGTACAACTGGAAGTCTGTTCTCAAAACTCGCTTACACTTTAGTAGACTCAGCTCACCAAGACGAAGCTACCCTTACAAGACTTGCCAAAGAGTCTACACATAAGGTGGACAAACCAGAGAAACCTATTGCTCAACCGGTCAAGCCACAAGAGCCTTCCAAGATTCCTGCAACGTCAGACCAAAGGAACAAGGAAAGTATTGCAAAGAAGCCGGCGGAGGATGACAAAAGTATAGATGCCCAAGGAAAAACATCTTCTAAAAAGCAAAAAGAAGTCAAAGAAAGTCTATTAGCCAAATTTGCGTTCAGCCTAGTAGAATCTAGTCAAGATGATCATAAATCTAAAACGGCAGCAGACAGGAATTTGCCCAAGGTTCAAGAGTTTAAAGTTCCCGATAAGAAAACTCGTGAAGTACCATCACAAGCGAAAGAACCCGAAACTTCTCATTTATGCGAGCAGAAGGGCGTTAAAGATACCGATAATTTGGACTCGAAAGGCAAACCACATGATGAGACCAAAGGTACTTTATTTTCAAAACTCGCCTTCAGGCTAACAGAATATGTCCAAGAGAATGAAGTAACTGGACAGAAAAAGGAGAAAGAAAAGGAGGAGAGGGCACAAAAAAAGGATGAGAAAGAAGAAAAAGACAAGGAGAACGAAAATATGAAGCCATTGACAATTCCACAGGAAAGTCCCAATCCCCTGTCTTTAGATACCTCAAAAAGCAAAAAATTTCAAAAAAGCAAGGATGGAGAAAATAAAGATGACAATAAAAAGCAAGCATCTACCTCTACAGATAAACATCTGAAAGATGACACCAGACGTCACGAAGTTGCAAAACCTGTAACTGTTCTTAAAGGATCAAATTACGGGGACAAGAAAGAAAAAGAAAGTACCTCTAAGTTTTATACTTCTCAACAAGAGCAAAATTTACCTTCCGTAAAGCCAAAGAAAGCAACCGAATCAAAGCTTATTGAAATGTCACAAGACTCTAAGAAAAATGAGGGCAAAACAAGAAAACCTACTGAAGGCCTGTTCTCGCGATTCGCATCAGCAGTTGGTGAAGTCATACAACATAAAGAGACGGCTCCCGTAATAAAAGAAGAAGAAATCCCTGCGATTCCTGAACCAAAGCGTGAAACAGAAAAGGTTGTTGTTGAGGATGGCCTTTTCTCGAAACTTGGGATTTTTGATGAAGATTATGCCACCAGTGATGCTGCAAAAGAGATGACTTACACGCCTCAGGAAGAGCCAATTAAAACATCGCACGCTCCCGGTAAAGTAAATTTAAACGATAAGAAGGCAGAGAAACAGGCGGCGACGTCAGAGCCTAAAGTCAGCTGTGACAGGCTCCAAACTCAAAAACAAACTGTATTGAAAGATGTGGAAAAAGATCTCCAACGTTCAGATGATTCCCAACAGACAGAATTCAAAAGAGAACTGCTTCACAAATCCATATCTAAACCTTTGCATGAAGCAGAGAAGCCGAAAACATTACTGGAGTTGGTGAAAGCAGCTAAGTCTATTGAAAAAGAAACCGCTTTACACCCTGAGGAGAAAGATGAAGTTGAGTCAATAAACAGAGAAAGCATTGAATACAACATTAGCTCTGTTGACAGCCGAGTAGATGCAAGAAAAGAAGTGCAACATGTGGAAAGCGATAGTAAAACGCCATCACAAACTGTTGACGAACAGAAGGACTTCACTGAAGAGGCAATTATCCCCGATACTAAACCCTTTGTGGAAGAACTATTATCAAAGCTGTTATTTTTAGAATATGCACAGAATCTGTCGGAAGAATATGAACAGGCGGTACCTCACCATGAAGGCGTTACTACTTCAGAACAGATTTGCGTTACAGAAACATTAACAGTCGGAGAAGTGAGAGAAAATGTTTTACTACTGGTTACTGAGGAAGATTCTTATTTTGATATCTCAAATGCTACAGTTGTACCAGATTCTGATAAAGTTACGGGAATTAAAACTACGGTAGTTGAAGTTAACGACGTTAAAACTGTATTACCACAAGAAATGTTTTCATATCAAGTTAAAGGAATCAAGGACTTCCAATTCGATTCTGCTGATGTGCTTGAAGAATCTGAGAAAAGTATTAAGGAAACAAATATCCATACAGCTATGACAATGCGAATTAAGGAGGACAAAGGTCCCGATGTGGAAAAACAGGGAAGTGATGTCATACCTCGTGCAATGTGGGAGGAAAATGATCAAAATCAGCACGGTGTCCAAGAGCGACCATGTGGGTTCAGAGAAGTTTCTGGGCTTCATTTGCCTCAAATTACACAAACAAACTTAGAATCGGCTAATAACCTTCCAGATGTCGAAGGCAGTACTACTGAGAGTAGACCGTTGAAAAAGACACCCGATTTTGAGAACAAACTGGAATCCATGATCGTTCAAACAGACATTAGTCATGCTGATGGCGTAGACGTTTCGTCAAGCGGTATTGTGAAAGCTAAGCAAGAACAACAGAAAAAGCGACAACATCAACAGCTGACTAGTGATCAAAGCGTGGGCAAGGTGTCTGTGGATTTAGAAAATAGCACTGCCAAATCTACTACCAGGAAGCCGGTATGGGATTCTGAAAAGAAGAGCAACATTAGTAGAAACACAGTGCCATCAAACAAAAATGATATGTTAACTTTAGAACAAGAGAAAAAAGTGCAGTCACTTCAAGTAGTTACACTTAACAGCGACCAAGGAAAGGAAAAGAACATTGACTCAAAAGTGGCACCCCGTTCTGATACTAACGTATTCACCTCACAGGACACGGCTCTCGATGTGAACAAAAAGGTTGGTAAAAGTGAATCTGAGAGTGTTGACCTCAAAAACGTGCCACGTGCGGAACCTGGAAAACACCAGCCTAAGACTCCAGAAAAACCCTCTACAAATAAAGATGAATCAAAACCTGGTGAAGAGGGTTATTTATCTCGTTTTGTCACAAGAGTGCTTGCTTCTCCTGAAGTCGAACGATTCAAAAAGACATACTTGCAAAAGGATGAAGAAGAGAAAGAATTAGACTTGGAAGAAATGGCTGAATATTACGCCAAAAAGAATCAGGAAGCCAGACTTGCTCAGGAACGACAAGCATTAGCTCTGAGAGAGATGAAAAGATCTGCCGACAAAGACGAAACTGAAAGTTTGGCCAAGGAAGAAGCAGTTAACGCTAAAGAAAAGGCTGGTAAGCTATCTGTTGATGTATCAGAAGAAGCTAAGGCTACAAAAGAGCAATACCCACGAAAGACTAGTATCCAAAGCAAAGGCACTGAGAGACCCAAAAAGCGGGTTTCCTTTGAGGAAAATGTTGAAACAAAAATGATATTCTCCAAGTATGCTGACAGCAAAAAGCATTCCGAAAGTAGTGTGCTGCGCCAAAAGCCTGTGCGAGCAGCATCATCGCAAACATTGCAGCAACGTAAGCAAGAAGAGACAGGCCAACCCGAGGAGGGATATTTTTCACGATTTGTTTTAAAACTCTTAGCTCCATCGGAAGAAGAAATCCATTTGGAACCAGAGAAATCAGAAGAAGACGACTTAGAGAAAATGGCGTTATTCTATGCTAAGAGAAACGAAGAAGCAAGAAAAAAGCAAGAAGAGGCAATAGTAAAGGATGGAAAAGAGGTCAGTGCCACAGCAGGTAAAAAGGATTCCACGAAGGGGGAAAGTGTTTCACCAAAAAACACCAATCAAAGAAAGAAACCTGAGGAAGATACAAAAAAGAAACCTGAGGAAAGGAAACTCGAGGAGGAAGCAAGAAGCATTCAGAAACAAGAAAAAAGAACCATCGAGCTACAATCAGGAGGTACCCGTCCGAAAGACACATCACCTAGTGCCCGGTCCAGGAAAAGCGAAAGCCGACCAACCACTCAAAGTTATTTGTCAAGCGTTGTATCTGATTGGCTGATGCCTCAAGCTCAACATCAAACCGAGGCGTCGCCCTTGACTACGTTTGACGATACAAACCTTGAGGAAATGGCTGCTTTTTATGCTCAGAAAAATGCTGAAGCAAGATCAGGCATACCACAACAGGAGCAATTTTCGTCTGATGCAGTGAGAAAGGAGAGTAAAGAAACTAGTCCAGAAACCAAAGCTCGCAGTTTGAAAGAAAGCGGTCAGAAAGAAGATGAGAAAAAAGTCCAAGACGCACCAAAAGCCGTGGAGCATGAAAAAGAAGGGCAGAAAAAGAAAGAGGAGGCTCAGATTGATGAGGGGTACTTATCAAAATTTATGTCAAGGATGCTCCAGACAAAGGAACAAGAAGAGGCGACTAAAGATAAGTTAGGTACAGTGGATGAGGATAAAAGGCTCGAAGAATTGGCATTACTATACGCCAAGAAAAACGAAGACGCAAGAAAGGCCTTACAAATGAAGAATGAAAGTTCTACATCAACTCAAGGGAAACTCGATGAAAAGGAAAAAGAGCAATCAAAGGCTGATTCATTTGTAAGAAAGACTTTAATTGATGGCGGTGACAAAAGAACCAAAGACGATATGAAAGAAAAACAGGCTGCTTGCAAATCAACCGAGATGGCAAGCAAAATAAAAACAGAAAGAGAAAAGATTCAAAAGAAAAATTACGTAGGGCTACTTGTGGAGAAAGCGAAACTCGATGAAAAAAATTCAACAAAAAGTTATGCAGAAAAACAGCCTGATAGAAAAGAAACTCATGAACCTGCTGATACTGGCTATCTGTCTCGCTTTATGTCGAGATTGACTTCATCTTCTGAACCCGTAGCTTCCCGCCAGAGCCACTCACAGCCACCAACGCCGAAATCTGGAATGCAAGACGACAAAGAACTAGAGAAGATGGCAGCTTTTTATGCCAAGCAAAACCAAGAAGCGAGAATGGCTTTGCAAAAAGAGGAAGACAGGAAAAAGCTGCAAGAAAAAAGACCCCAAGGAAGTGACAGCCAAAACTCAAAGGAATCGAAAGATATTTCGCAACAAGGACCGCCTACACAAGGAAGACAGGCACCTGACAGTTTAAAAAAGGCTCCAGTGACTAATAAAAATAAAATATCTGGTGAAGGTTCCACTCAGTGTAAAAGAGACGACACAAACGAACCCGAAAAGCGGTACACAAGTTCAACTTCAGAACAAAAACCTTTGGAAAAGCCCAAAACAGAAAAACCATCTGATAAGCCACCAGAGATTTCTGAAGCTGTCAATGGACTAATGAAGTGGGGCAGATCAATGTTCAAATAATTTAATTACATTACGTCATCAAAATTATTGCTATTGAGTCATCAACAGTCTACTCTTGGGACGACGGCAAGATTACTATTTGCGCATGCTCAGACACTGGTCAAAGTTCAAGTTACCATGGAAACCATTAGTGTAACTTTCAGAAAAAAGTGGTGAGGTAAACTAGATAAAAAATAGGTAGCTGCATAGTTTTTTAAGATATAGATTACAAAGTTTAAATCAAACTATTCTACAGCTTTTATAACTTAGGTTATTAATCGGAATAGGCCGTAATTGCTCTCGACTAAAATTAAGGGAGCCGCAACCCTTAATGTCGTATCTCATAGAGACAGAATATCAGGTAAGCAGTGCCTAATTGATTTTGTACGATATAATTGCCACAGAATCCATTAATCAAATGAGAAATGCATGTTCTTCCGTTATACGGAAACACTAAAACTCTTAGTGTTTAAAAATTTTGAAATGATTTTGAATTTTAGAGAATGTTCATTCAAAACTGAATGCTGACATGCAAAAATGCCTTAAAAATAAAGGTTCTAGTTCCTAGTTTTTATTAATGTAAGATTAATTCTCACATACGGAATCTTTACAGCATAAAATTGTAAATAATCTTAAGAAGACCCTAAAGTTTGAATAATCTTTTGCATCTTTTGTTCTCATTTCTGCTCATTTCGTTTTCTTCATCCTCAGATTTCAGTTTCATTGCTTTCTTTTCAAACAAGAACAGAACAACTTTCATATGAGTGGAAAACGTACCATACTCCATGACTCTCAATAGGCTTCCCTTATGAACCAATCAAAAACGCCAAATGATATGTACTAAAGAGTCACGTGATCGTTTCCCGCCAGTTTGGGTAAAGTGAAATAGTCATTATTAGATATTTAAACTGAAAGAGAATTTGTTTCTCTAAATTTTTTATCGTGTACATCATAGGCATTTTCTGAGATGGACAAACAGGGTGCATTCTGGTCTAGCTTTGGCACAAACAACACGATACAAGGCTTCATGCACAGTAGATGTTTATACCGAAGCTTGGCCACAATGCTCCTTGTTCGCTATCTCTGAAAAGCCTGATTGCGTGTTAGTTCAAAAATTTAAGTTTGAACGGTTTTTTGCCTTAATTTTGCATTCCAACATGGCGGAGTATGTCACGTGACCGCTTAGAGATGCCAGTTGAGAGTCAAAGTTCAATACCTTTACCATTCATGCATTCTGTTTCTCGCATTATTCGTATACAGATATTTTCTTAACTTTTAGAATGCAAAAGCTCATTCAAAGGGTCATTGTATAAAAGGAAAGCTCTGTATCTTTGTAAAATAAAATCTCTAAACGATCTTTCTCTCTTTCTTTTGTCTTGTTCTCTCTACGTTTTCCTTTTGTTTATTTACTTTGCCTTATTTTGCCTTATTTTACCTTATTCCGTTTTCTTCCAATTCAATTTTTAAAACTCCCTACTTACTTTTTTTTTCTTTTCTTTTTTTTCCTTCCTTCCACCGACTCAATAATACTCAAACAACACAATTTTTTTCCATTTTTAATTCATTTATTTGAAGAATACTTGTCATGTTTGTTTTTAGGCTTTTCTTCAGGAAAGTCAAAAAAGAAAAAGGTCTTTTTTTCGCATTTAATCTTTGGCTTGATTCATATTTCGATCCCAAAACAGACGACCAACTTTCGCTAATTCTTCCCTCTTCTGCGTGTTTCTAAAATAATTATTATAAGAAACATAATTAGTACGAATGTGGAGAAAGAGTCCTTTTCCATAAAATTAGATGCATAGATTATTGAGAAATTATCCCCTATGATTTGTTCAGTAAGGAATTCGGAAAAAGTGAAAAAAGATAATAATGTGAAAAAAAGGGGATTTACATTGCCAACTACCAACGAAAATAAGTTAATTCCTATTTTGTGAAATTTTGAGGAAAAAATATCCAAAATATGGAAAACGTCTCTTTCCCAGTGAAGGAAAATTAACAACAATAATTTGTAATATTTTTTACTAATTTGTGTACTTATTCTGAATAGGATTATATTCCAATTGAAATCCCCAAACTGAATGGCAGCTTTGGGTTAAACGTGATGGTAAGAAAAACTGTGCGATAAGAAATACTTTTTCGCGAGCTCACCTTTTTAGCGAGCTCACCTTTTTAGCGAAACACACAAAATAATTCCTAACAAATTTTGATTTAACTTTTCGATTCTGACGCATTTGTAATTTAGGTTTTAATTCTTAGGCAATTTTGTAAATACTACTTCAATTATGTTAACCTATGTTGAATTAAATTTGGGGAATCATTTTTACGCCTTCTCTTTTTTAATTTTAAATATAGTCTTCGACTTTCAGTCAAATTAGAATTCAATAAATAATTCATGATGAAAGTATATTCCTTTTACTTCGACATAAAAATATATTCCGTAAATGAAAAATAACCTAATATCTTTGGTTCCGATATAACTTTAAGTTCAAATCTGTATTTTTCTACTTCATTTTAAAAGATTTTATAGGAAATTTTAATAACCTGTTTCTTTCAAGAAAACCAAACTTAGCAAATCAGAACCTATATCAAAAACATTTTATCTTTTTTCTAGCAAATTAAAAAAATAAAAAGCTTAACTCTATTTTCAGTTTTCGGGGAAAAAGTTACTTCAATGCTTAACTCGAACGATACCCCAAAGAACTGGGTTATCTACATTGTTTTCCACATGTTCAATAGATTAGATTTTGCTCGAATTTTGTAACAAAAGTTTGAGATATTATTAAGCTCACATCGTCATTATACGTTTATTTTTTCTCAGAAAACAAGGAACGCACACAAAACACAGCAGTCAAACAAATATCCAACTTTCAATTTCAACCCTTTAAGTTGTAATTGTCAGGAAGCTATTGAATTTCGATAATACTTACCTATATAGCGCTTGAATACAATTTTGATAAAAATTTTCATTTACTTTCTCGAGGTGAAAACAAAAATTTATCATTAAGTACCTCGATTTCTTTGCTCTACTAAAATTCGTTTACGAGATTTTGTGATTACCCAGAAAAGAATTTAGAATTCGAACAAGAGGAATAGATATTCGAAATCAAGAAAATAGTGATAAATAATTTATTATTTTAAATATGTTTTTCGAAAGAATGCAAATTTTATCTTCATGGGAATCAAAAATATAGTTGTGAATTTACACGTAAAAGGATTTGAAGTTTTCTTTATATCTTGATGAGACAAGAAAAATCTGTACATGATAGGAAAAAGAAGTATATATTTAATGTATAAGATAAATTTTATATATAGTATAAAAATATTTATTAGAAATTAAAGAACTGAAATAGATTCCATTTCACAAAAGTATTAGATTTTTTCGTTCGTTAAAGTTCTAGATATGGGTAATAAAATGGTTATATATAGAAATTAAGTGATATAGTTAAAAGTCATTAATATTATAAAAATAAGAGCATAGAACGAGAAAAGAAATAAAATATTTAATTAACGTCTTTGGTTATCAAGTTAGACTAACTTCAAATATTATTTCCTTACTTACCTTTCGACATAAGGTTTGATAAACTTGTCAATCGAGAATAGAATCGAAAATTGAAATACAATTGGATGGAAAATATGACAAACTCGTTTGGCATTTTCTAGTAAAGAAACTAGTATTTCTTTGTAAAGTTTTTTAATATTCTTTGAAAGGAATAGACATTTTACCCCGTTAAAAATTGTTTACATATTTCAGTTCTTGTTTTAGATATAGTTAATACAATAATGAGATTTTTAGTTGACGCATATCTGAGTTGTATGACATGAATAGGTATTTTGACTTTGCAAGAGGTAATGAATATATAAATATTAGTATAACTGAATAGGAAGGTTCTTATTTGACATTCTTTTGAGTATTTCAAAATACAACTGGGATCACGACCAATCCAAGAATATTGCGTCTTTTTTTTTTATTATTATTTTTTATTTTGTCTAGAATTTTAAATTTCATAAATTTTTTCCCAAAAAACTTTCAGCTAATTATTTCTAAGTATGTTATTATCTTTCTTTCTTTTTTAAGAAAGTACATGGAGTACATGGGAATTTTTTTAAAAGGTTGACATTGAAAGCATACAGTTATCATAAAGATATTTATCTTTTAGGGAGATTTCATGTCGGATGAGTGAGAAATAGAAGACATGTAATATCCGCTGAACTGTGTAAACAAACAACTTGATCCAAGTTCCGGATTTCTTTTAGACATTCCAATTTTTTTAACTCAAAAAATAACAAAAATGACAAAATTTAAGGAAAAAGGGAAAATAAATTACCTGAGAAATCTTATTTTCTTGCAATGTGAAAATTGTTTTCGAAACAATGAAAAGATAACAATTTATAATCAATATGGAGTTTTGTTTTTTTATGTTTATCGCTTGATCAAACTGTGTGTTTCGCTAAAAAGAGCAAAAATTCAATCCACCTTTTCCAAAGTAATAATTTATCTAAATCTCGATATCTTTTTTTTCCCATCTTTCAATTAAAAATAATTAATTTTCATTTTTTATCAATTCTGTTCCAGTCTATTATTTTAGCCTTCAACTTACCTTACATTTTTTGTTGCATCTCACATGGTTTTTCAGGTAGAATTGCCTTTTTCTTTACATCTCTTTTTTATTGGTTCTGATAGGGTGGATGCGAACTCGGTGGAATTTACGTCAAAAGCCTCCTTCCTGGTGGAGCTGCTGAAGCGTCTGGGAAGATAAAAGTTGGTAAGTTGCAGCACAGAATTTTCCTTTAAAAAATAAATAAACAGATGATTCCATTGTAAAAATGCTTAATGATCCAATTTAGGTTTTTAAATTGGTTCTTTACGACCAATAATTCTTAAGATAAGCCCATAAAAATGAAGCAGAAGGCCTATTGAAATGCAGAAGACTTCGCTTGAGAAAATTCATGAAAATATGATAAAATTTAATGAAGGAAACAAGTGAAGTTTCTGTACGTTTCTGTATTGTGATTTGACCCTTTGTTAAAATTTGAAACAAATTTCTCTAAAATTCGTAGACTTAAAAGAACAGAAAATAGAAATTTCAAATACCAATTTCACGTTATTTATATTCTAATATTCCAAATAACTATTGAGTTGATAATATGCATGCGGAGACAAGAGTTTTCGGAACAAATATTTACAAAAGAAATGAGTGTATTTGGAAAACATTTGTCGTATTTCATCTTGACACAAAACTACCGGTTGTATGTTTCCTCCGGAAAAAGAAAAAGGGATTGAAAAAAAAAAAAAAAAAAAAAAAATCCCAGACAAAATAATCATTAAATCTTCCTCTGGTATATTAGATTGGTATTTAGGGCAGCTCCTATATTCCTGCAAAGCTTAATCTCTTGATTAATCTGCCCCTTGATTGGACAGTTTATTATCAATAGAAATGAAGTTTTGAATTCTTCGACTACAAGCTTGATGGTTATTTATACTCTGAAATTCTCCAACATTTCCTCGCCAACTCAAAACATACTTTATGGTTTAAATTAGAGGAGCTAGAAGCCTCTGTTTCCCGCCAAAATAGTTTTCCAAGCGTGACAAGGTAGTGTGTGATGACGTGACCGGTTTGCGTTACTAAATGGTGGCAGAAGTGGAACATATTCCGTGAACCATTTTCAAAACAATTTGCTAGGTTTTCGTGCAAAAACAATAAAAAATCTAGTTTTTTCTCCGTTGACAGTTGATCCAGGTAGATTCACGGAGCATTATTTAGAGCTCAGATATTTTAAAATTTCGATGAAGATTTGGATTTGCCTTGGGCATTCTGACTATTTCACAAAAACTACTAGAAGGGAATTAAATCGAGTCCCGATAAGCTTTAATACAAATAAATGGGAACTTCTCTTATAGTGGTTTAGTCTAACGACTCTGATCATTTACTGACTTCTCCTTGAGACCCTTTTAGGTACCGCAAATGTTTTGGGAGGAGAAATTATCATTGGATCACTGTATAGATTAGCTGTAGGGTTAACTGATTTATAAGTGATGGGGTTACCTTTCACCGTCCGCTTGACAGAGATTTCAAGCGCTCTATCGCTCTGTCGCTTTGCGCGAATTTAAATTTCAAATTTATCGTCGGAGTATGTCTGTTTTGTCTGCATTATTAGGTTTCAGCTGCTCTCAGTGCAACTTGAACTAAAAAATAAAGCCCAGAAATACATAGAATTTAGCGTAAATATTATTCATCTTCCATGCACTTTCAAATTGCAACTTCTAAATGTCGATATCGATCGAAATTTCTTAACGTTTTTAAGACTCTTAAATCTAGTATATTTTCGATTTTTGTGATAAAAACGTAGGTATCTTCCAGTGAACTTAATTTTCAGCCCAAAGAAGTCGCAATACAATTTTTGTCTGACAAAATTAGGGTTCTTATTACGAAAAAATACAAGCTAAAATTGACAATGCTAAAATATCGAAATTGCGAAGAATTGTCTAAGATTTTTTTACTCGAAATTTGTACCTTAAATGAAGATATTTTTGCGGTTGCTTGGATTGTCATTAAGAAATCTAGTTCTTAAAACACCTCTCCGCCATCCACCCAACATTTATAACAACACAGTCATTAATAATTCAGTTGAACGAGCAGATCTCTACATTGAAATCCTAGCTAGATATCGTTAACTTTGATCTTAACAGCTTGCAGAGTATAGTGAATTACAAAGTCTTTTGTGAGGTTTTCCGCATAGTTTTTAAAATGCACTTGTTGTTTCATTCAAATGGGTGTTTTTAGAAAATGCAGATGATGTCAAAGCGAAGTCCATCTGCTTCCTCCTCGAACGCGGGAAGATCAAGCCGGGACTGTTTCTACTGTAAATCTCCCGTTTCAGATCAAATCTCTACTACAACTTACAAGATCTTAACAGCAAATAAAAAATGAAATCGATGTTAAAATGCTATTGTAAGCTAACATAAGCCATGCTACTAAACTAGTCGTGAGTTTTTTCTTTGGATTCGTTATTTTTGGGACATTTTGAGAACCAAACAATACTCAGACATAATTCAAGTCACCCGACTCGCTTTCCCCCATAAACACAGGTAAAGACTAGATATTGTATTCACATCAAATCAACAAGTCCCGAGTTCAACAGTTTGAAAACCCACAACAAACCGACAGTTATCATTCAAACTGCAAAGCAATAAAATCTTATGGTTTACAAATTTGACAAACAGGTCAAAAACTCCCTGGTAAGAATAAAAAGGAATCCAAAAATTGATTATAAGTTATCACAAAATGGGTTTTTGTATTTTTCTCAGCTGAGAATTTCTGTAGGTTTGCAGATTGAAAATGACTTTGGAAGTCGACAATCCACCATAACATTAAACGCAGAGAATAACAGTACTTACTGCTTAGTTACTAGCGTCTTTATCTTCTCCAGTTTCTTTTAGAGACATAAAAAAGCAAAGCTGTAAACCGTTCACAGCTAAAGATAATAGAAAACAGAGAAAAATAAATTGAATTTAAACGCAAAATGAAACCAAAGTCGAAAATAATGGTGAAGAAAAAAATAGTCTTCAGCCTTAACTCAAACCAAGGTTGTTACATTTTTCAAAGTTGAAATTCTTCACTTAGAATAAATAGTTTGAACATTATTTTCTCGATTTCTAGGAAAAAATCTCCGTGTGGTTGTAACTCGAGTAAAAACACAGGCGTGCGGTTTTGTGCCACGAATATTTTGGCCGCATGTAATTATAATGGAAACAGATGTGCAAATGAATTGTTTATTCTGACCAATCAGATACAGGCGGACAAAATCTCGACCAATAGGAAAGTGAGGAAGTATGACCTAATTGAGAAAGCGAGAACAAACAGGAGTAACTTATTAGTTTGGATATGGAAGATAGTCCTAATGCATTGAGTTTAAGGTTCTTAGTTTAGGTCAAATTACATCAATAATATTTTCGACAAGATGGCCGCGTTCGTATCTTGAGTAATTTAAAGTTTAAATTCGTTAGGTCTAAAAGCCTAGTTTGACAGCCAAGTTTCTTTTATTCGGCTCATGTTTATGATGATTATATTAATTTGATATTGTATTATTAAATAAATATTTTTTAAAATGTCTTTGTTTTTTTATCAATTTAATTTGTTTGTGTGTTTTTTTGTTTGTTTGCTTGCTTTTCGTTCGTTCGTTCGTTCGTTATTTCTTGGTTGGTCGTTTGGTTGGTTGGTTAGAGGGTTGTTTGTTTGTTTGTTTGTTTGTTTCTCGTTCGTTCGTTCTTTCGTTCGTTCATTCATTCATGCATTCGTTTGTTTGATTGATTGATTGGTTTTTTGTTTTCGTATGAGTAAGAAACAATACGTCAATCGTAGCCATACCGTGCTTTACCATAACCGTACAACTACGCAATGTTGTGCTGTTGTTCTGGAGAAGTAGAAGCAAAGTGAGTTCCGCCATTTTTGTTTTTATGTAAATTAGATCTAGGAAACTGTCTGTGACGTTAGCGCTGTCTTATCTTCTTGTAGCCGCCAGCATGACTTGAGGCAGGTCTCATGACCGTAAAACGGAATGACAGATAATAGTAATGGCTCCGGTGTCTTAATTAATGAGCTTAATCCTTTTTAAAAATTATTGTTCCTGGTCGTTACAAGATGTACTTCTGAGATAATCACGCTTTGTGTTCTTGAGATAATCACCCTGTCCTTTAGATAATTCACCCCAAGCAGTATAATTCCGGTTTATTATCAGTTCCTGAAAACAAATTTCCTTCACAGAGTCGACTTTTCTTTGGCAGATTAGGTTTTTCTATTAAAAAAAGTTATTCTATTTTTTTTTTTTTTCTTTTAAGGCGACCACATTGTCGAGATCAACGGAGTTTGTATGGAAGGGATGAACAGAAAACAGGTGGGTACAAAACAGACTAAGATGCTTGCTTGCTTGCTTGCTTGCTTGCTTGCTTGCTTGCTTGCTTGCTTGCTTGCTTGTTTGCTTGCTTGCTTGTTTGCTTGCTTGCTTGTTTGCTTGCTTGCTTGTTTGCTTGCTTGCT
>WUAP02158453.1:0-10118 GCA_015163945.2 Stichodactyla helianthus
AGAAGATCTAAGAGAAGATCGAAACGTCTGTCCATAAGATCTACAAAAACTAAAGTCAGAGACAACAAAAACTAATAAACTCTGCCTTGTAATTACATTTAGTATGTATTTGTGCACTATCAAATTTTGTTTTTCTCAAATAGCACATTACAAATTTTAATCAATATTTTGAAAACAACTTCTTACCTGATTGTAATAGGCATCCGGTGGTGTTATGAATGCTACTCCATCTTTTCTCATCTTGTCTACAATGTGGATCATGTCTGTAGTATGTAAGCCTATATGTTGCACACCAGGCCCTCCATGTTCTTCAAGAAATGTTTGGATTTGATTTGGTCCTGTGGCACAATCAAGACAGAATCTCATTTTTGATAGTTGTATTATTTAATATTGCTATCAACCATTAGTATCCACCAAACTGTGGGCTATCACAAATCCTACATTCTGATTGGCTTAAATCTACTATGGGGCTATTTGTGATAGCCCATGGTGGAGAAAAGCACCAGTTTTGAAAAGAAAAAGAATGGTGGCTGAATTGCGATTTGCAGATGTTTCTTATTTCAAGTTTGACCTACAAGTTGGTGGATACTAAAACAATTAGATCTCTTGCCCTCATAGGCCACGAGGCAAATAGCCCACTCAGCATATAGCCTCATGGGCTATTGACCCGTAGCCCATGCAGGCCACGGCTCTAATGGTTAATTAGCCAGCAATTAGCAATCAAATTATTGATTGCCATCTGTATTTGTGTGTCTGTGTATGTGATCCTAAAGGCTCGGACATGACATGACCCTCCCTGTAACGATGCTTTTGACTGGGAAATCACACCATGTGTCCACCTGTACAACTGTTGCAGAAACAGAGACATTGCAGAAGTAGAAAAAGTTCTACTTTTACGGGTGGACACACGATTTCCCCATTGCAAGCTACATGGCAGGTAATGTCACATTGTGAGCAATCACACACTCTGATTGGTTCCTCTACTACTAGGATAGCTCATATCTCATGCTGAGTAGAGAAGTAAACAAAATGGCAGAGGGTTTCTGGCAGAGCATTTGGCAGACGTTATTTCATTTTTTAAACTTGAATATAATTAAAATTCTATATTTCTCACAATCCAGTGGATGTGGATATAATAGAACGTTTTCACATAACCCACTTTTAACATGCAAATTAGAATATGGGATAAATAACATGCTAATGAGATGTGCATGTGGCTCGCATTCCTTAGTGAGTCATATAAACGGTCCAAATTATTGAAAACAAAGCTAGGTTTGACAATGAAAACTTTTATTTTAAAATCAAAATTAAAATTAAAAATAGAAAAATTAAAATTTCCTCAAACACTGACAAGGATTTGCTGTAAAATAACCATCAAAATGATATAAATTTGTAACATCAAATATGCAGAATAATAATCAGAATTGACACATTTTCTTCAGTCAGATGCAATCCTAATACTGCAACAAGGGAGACAAATTTTGTTTCAAAACAATTTGCCTAAGTGTATCTAATTGTTAAACAATAACAAACACAATTTACATGGGCTTCCAATAAGTTAACTTGCACAAAATGAGCAAATCAATACAATGGATCTCAGCGAACTGCCAAACCAAGACAAAAAAACACGTTGCAGTTTTGTGTCATGACGTCTACTGTCACGCCTAAAAACATTGATGTTTACCTCTACATTCCTTTGCGGTTACATCCCTTACGTTAGCAAACAAGGTATAATGTATAGCTGAAGAAAAGCTCCTATGGACAAATTTCGATCTCAAGTTATAGACTTAATCATAGATATGGGCGGAGATATTGCTTCAGGGTTTTTTCCTGGAAGTTTCAGTGAATTAGCCTTAAAACTGAGTGCATTTAGCGATTTTCCCACGTGCAAACTGCAAAGGAATGTAGAGGTAAACATTAATGTTTTTAGGCGTGACAGTAGACGTTATGACACAAAATTGCAACCTGTTTTTTTGTCTTGGTTTGGCAGTTTGCTGAGATCCGTTGTATATATTTTTGTTATCAAACCTGGTTTTATTTTCATTAATTTTAGCCCATAGCTAGCTGACTCACTGGGGAATGCAGCCTTGTACACACCTCATTAGCATGTTATTTTATTCACATTCAAATTTGCATGTTAAAAGTAGCTTATTCCACTCAATCTCATCACACATGGCTAGTAGCTAACTCGGCACTGCAGGCCTTATCGGCTATGAGCTCATGTACAACTCGATTTCTTGGAATAATTGTTAAATATGACAGTCGACTAAGACTGATAATTGAGATCCCTTTCTTAACATTTCCAGTTTAAGTGAATACGACTACTCTTAATATGGTCATCTGAGCAAATCTGAACTACATGAAAGTCTAATCATTTGCAGATAGAGTTATACCAATGAGCACCCTCTCCTTGATTAATTCAAAATTTAGCCATAACTTCCCATATAAAAGATGGATGATCAACAAGCTTAAATAATGATCGTCAGTGAATCAGCACCAGTAGGAGCTGAGTGAACTCAGCTCAATATTTATGATGGTGAACTACTTTTGTGTGCTTTTATCTTGCATCCTGTTTTTCATTGCCCAGTTGGTCCCCCCAAAAGAGAATTTTCCTTGCTACAGCTCTGGAACAAGAAATGATCAAATACCTTGCCCTGGCACTGCTTCTGCTAAAACAAATTTCACTCCTCCTTGGGGATTGTTAGATTTGACTTCGATTCCAACTTCAGAGCATCTCCAGTACTCCATTGCAGTAAGCTTCATCCCTATATATTTCCCATTCACAAGACTTTCTATTTTAAACCCGTCTTCTTTCTCTTCATCATTCAATTCAAACCTTGTAAAACCTAGACACTTCTTGTACCAGTCAATAATCTTTAATGAGGTATCTTGCTGACATGCAAAAGTAATATGGTCTAAATGAGTTAGCAGGTCTTCATCCTTTGGAGATTCCTGACATTTTTCTGGTAAAATCTCTAATGTTTTTGAGGTCAAGCTTTGAAACCCTGGCAAAAATGGTCCATTGTAATTGGACTTGTCTAGTAATGTGTGTACAACATTTCCGCACGGACTTTGTATAATAGATGACAGAGTTTCACCATGACAGTCGCTGAACGTTGTCGGAGTAACCAACACTCGTCCCCCATTACTAAAAACACGATCTGTCGTTTCGTTAACATCTTTCACTTCCAAGATTATATCAGACACTGTGTCTCTTGTTATTACGTCCTCATTTAAGACAAAATATATCGAATTTCTCTTGATAGCCACTCTTCTTGGGTGAAATGCTTCAGCAATCGGTCTAAAACCAAACTGTCCACAGAATTGTCGAAGTCTAGTGCGTATGTTGTTGCATAAGACTTTCACATGGTGCAATTTCAATCCCATGTTGAATGAGTAAGTGATAAAATAACTTTAAAATTCTTAAAAATTATAAAACACATAGGGAAAAAATCTTATTTAACTTCTTCTAACTGGTAAAACATCAAATAGATGCGTAAAAGCCATGAATCTATAGCCGGTATTTTTCAGCTTTCATATTTGCTCTCCCGCCATTTTGATTTTGAAGATACTAGAACCACAGGTATCCCAAAAAGTACACAGGAACCCCACTACAACATTGCGTCATATTTGGTTCATACCGGACAAACCTGCTCGTCATTCCTCATTGGTTGTATCCAGAGGCGGGCAGCGGGTGTTATTTTTTCTCGTTTTTTCATAATCAGCCCTCCCCCCCTGGATCACTAGCGTGTCCTGTTCCCTGGCAAGAGATCAATATTATATTGCTAAGGATCTTATGTTATTTTTATTCGAGGTAAGTTCTTGGCGGATATCTGTGATTTATCTTTTATTGAATGTCTTCGAACTGGCGTGTCTTGATTCGAACGGTTATTACTTTAAACAAGATATGTTTGTTCATAATACGAGCTATGTCTATAGTTCCCCTACACTGCGAGTAATCTTCCTTAAATTTCAACCATTATCTTGAAGAGATAGATTTGAAGTACCTAGGAAGAGCACTTCTGCTAACAAAAACTTAAAAAGATGAGCGTAGTAAGCTTAAGTTACAACATAATCGTAGTTTACTCAGATCGCCTCAGATCAAACCGGCTTTTTCCTTCGTTTCTTTTCTTTACAAAAAGACGATATTTATAATTTCAAGTACAAGCTTATATTGCTTAGATATATGGCTGGCAGATTATTGTTTTACATTTGTAATATCTTATATGCGGAAATGTAAGTATGTGAATAATAAGCATGTCTGTAATCTACGTGACCACTAGCGTTTCAGATTGGGGAGAGGGGGCAATATCCACTTAATTTGTTAAACTTTGATAAAGGTTTATTGTTTGTGTAACTGTTTCATGACATACTTGATGGTTTTGATACAGTTTTGTTTTAGACAGCTTCACTGATTTGCATCATTTCATTTTTATCACTCTGCCATAATTAAGGGAATTTTCAGATTTGGTAAAGACATGATTCAAATGCTATCAAATATCAAATAGCTTGAATGGACAAAGGCATGCCAGCAACCAGACACACAGGGAGCCCATCCTACCTTTTGCCCTTAGAAAGTGAATTTTTAATTTATATGATGGGTTTACTGTGTGAATTTACAGAAGTTTTGATCTTATTTAATATCTCATTGCAGTATTTAAAGGAGCAATAATTTAAAAATTCATTAAGACAATGGAGTCACAGAGAAATCCAGATGGCCGAATACACCTTAACAAGCCCCGATATGACCAAAGCACTTACTGGGGAAGAGCCAAGCATTTCTTCACAGTAACTGATCCTCGAAATCTCTTTCATAGTGGAACAGAGCTAGATAGAATGAAGCAACTACTTATCAAATATAGGTGAGTCTGGATTTCTAACAAAATCTGCATAGCATATTAACCTGATAGAGAATTTTTGTTGATTAGGATGAGAAATTAAAAATATGTAAGAAAATTGTAAGGTCTAGAATGTAGGTGTTTTCTCTGCATGAATTGAAATATGAAAAAATTCACTGACTAGCTAATTGTAGCTAGAAGCTCGGGTGGATCTAGGGGAGTAGTACAGGGGTTTGCACCCCCCTGAGATGAGGTTTTCATGGTCAATTATGAATTTAATATCATTATTTAATTTTGGTGCTTGAGTCCCAAATACTAATGGTGCACCCCTTCAAAAACATCCTGGCTCTGCCCCTGAGGCTAGTCTGTCAACTGTATCCTATGTAAGACAAACAATTAGATATACATATTCATTAAAGCTGTTTGCATACAGTAAGAGGACAATGACATGTTTGGTGTAATTTCAGACGAGGAGAAGAACCAGCAGGAACAACTGATGAAGAAATATGGAGGGCAAAAAAACTTTATGAATCAGCTTTTCATCCAGATACTGGAGAGAAAATGTTTTTAATAGGAAGAATGTCTGCTCAGGTTCCTATGAACATGACAATTACTGGCTGTATGATGACATTTTACAAGTTAGTATATCAAATTTTATCCTAGCCATAGAAATTACAGCTTATCAGCATGTAGGAAAACTGTTGTACATTCATCTGTATTTCACTTCCTTCCCTATCATGCATTTCTATTTTCAATGGTGTGAGATAAAAGAGCTATAAGATATTTTTGTATTTTGCAGGACAACCCCACAAGTTTTATTCTGGCAATGGATTAATCAGTCTTTTAATGCTATTGTTAATTGTACAAATAGGAGTGGTGACTCACCAATATCTAACAGGTATATGTGTGAAAGTATCAAAAATATCTGGTTATATATTTTGACATGATCTATTCCAGCTGCTTACTGAGAACATAAGATATGTATCAATCTGGAGCAATTAAAATATTAAATATTATAATAAAGAATTGCATAACGCATAACTACATACAAAATACATTCAGTAAATCTCAGTCTCAAAATTTACATGTACAGTCAGAAAGGCCAAGACTTGGCAATATCCACATCCACCATTGCATAGCATGTCAAATATTCATATAAGGTTATTGTCATATGAAAATCTGTTCTGTGTCTATTACTCTTGTATGTACAGCTGTGCAGAGTAATTAATGTTAAAGTGCAAAACACGCCATTAATATTTAAATTTAATTTTTACTAAATGACAGAGAGCTTGGAATAGCTTATGTGCTGGCTACAAGTGGTGCAATAAGTGTTGCTCTAGGGCTAAATTATGTCACAAGGGTAAGACAACATATTTTTTTATAGACCATCCATACGTGGCGTATTTAAAGGAATTTGTTAATAATGAAATACTGTATCTGGCAAAAACTTTCCAATAGCTCATGAATGTCCTTGGGTATAATGTTTTCCCATATTACAGACCAATGTACATGTCAATCCCTTTTGAGACTGCAATTATTGGGTTGAGCTCATCCCAATTCTTCTTACTATACCATCCATGTTTCTATCAAATTCTAAAAGGTTTTATAGTAAATTGAATTTCTTCTGATGTGTACACATGTTTACATTATTCCTTTTTTAGAATGCTCCATCTTTAATTGGCCGTTTTGTTCCATTTGCTGCTGTTGCTGCTGCAAATTGTGTCAACATTCCTTTCATGAGGAAGAGGTAAATTAACCTTATTCAGTGTTATTGGATCCATTATCTCAGACTCTAACATTGCTTTTCAACAGTTGTTCCAAATTATATGAATTTTGTTTTAGTCAACCATTCATAAACTTTATTTTAGGGAGCTTTTTAAAGGCATTCCAGTAACTGACAAAAATGGAAACAGAATAGGAGAATCAAAGGTATAATTATAGAAATTTAATGTTATAGAAGGTAAATAATAGATAAAAATTCAAGAGCAATTAAAAAATGTAAAGTTGTTAGATGACCAGTGACCTTGCATCCTTGTTTTGACTTCTTTCCATTTTGTGTGGCTTTATAATTAGTTTTAAATATATATCCACAAAGCAGAGCACTGAATGTTGAGAGGGTATACCTTTGAATGCTTTATACATGAGCCCCTGGCTCAGGAGATTTGGGCAACTATGCACTACCCACACTGTCAAAGTCAAATAAATTACCTTACCTTCTTTTGTGATCATTGTTCAGGCTGCAGCAAGGAAAGCTATTGCAAGTGTTGTGTTATCAAGGATTGGCATGGCTGCACCTGGAATGTGTAAGTATAATTTCATGTCAACTTTATATTTGATTTTAAATTATAAACTTTCACCCACCCACTCACTATTCTCAAACAATTGCCCATCACCACTTGCCTACCATTCCATCCTTTTGCTCATAATTTATAATTGTCCATAAACTTCTTCACTTCCACACACCCTTCACTTCATTGAGTGGAAAATTTACATTGTACTGACTTACAGCTTGTTGTGGATGGTATGGCATACCTTAACACTGAAATATAAAGTTCTCACTGCCTTCATGCAATTTATCCAACCAATGTATTTTAGTTACAGTTACCATGAAAAGCAATAAGGCCATAGTATAGCTGTGAATTCATTACATGGTTTCCCACTCATAGAAATCACCTCTGTTCTCACCCACTTCCCCCTACCTTCCAACTTTCCCTCCTTTGGTCATTTATTCTTCATTTATTTGTTCATCTCTCATCATTTCCCACCTCATCCTCTTATTTTATTGTTGCAGTTTTTCCTGCTTTTGTAATGCATCACTTAGAAACAAAACCTTTCATGAAGGTAAGAAGAAGATACAATGATTTGGATTGAGAGTGAATGAGAGTTTATCAGGTCTGGCATGACTTCACGTGACATTATGTAATGCCCTTTCCTGATTGGACAATACGTTTTTGGAAGGCAAAGCAAACTTTGTAATCAAGCGAGTTTGTTTTGCCTCCAAAAATGTATTGTCCAATTAGAAAAGGGCATTACGAAATGTCACACCAGACCTGATAAACTCTAAAGACTAAAACAGGCAGCAAAACAGCAAAAAGTCCACTCCCTATAAATAATACTGGTTTTAAAATTTTTTTTTTTAAATTTTGTCTTGTTATAGAGGTTTCCTATTTTGGCATCTCCAATTCAGGTTTTCCTTGTTGGCTTTTGGTGAGTCTTAAGACTTTATATAATAACTATAAGTATCACTATCATCATAGACGCTAATTGTAATTTCTTTTCTTGGCAGTCTTGTATTTGCAACACCTCTTTGCTGTGCTATTTTTCCTCAACAAAGGTAAGACTTCAAAACATTTATTTAAGATGAAACGAAGTTTGGAATAAAAGATGCAAGCAGAAATTCTAAGTTTTATGACTGATTAGTGCCAAGTGTTTTTTTAATTTTGTTACCCTTCCAACTTATACCATTTGGGATTTTTCTACATTCCTTATACATACAGTAGTATGTCTTTAGGAAGTCACAATTTCAAGCCCTACTTTTTAATCATTAACTTACATTTTGCTTGTATATATGTTTGCTTTAGTTCACTTAAAGTAAGTCACTTGGAAACTGAGCTGCAAGACATTATCAAGGCCAAGTATGGTGACTCCTTGACAGAAGTGTATTTCAACAAAGGACTGTAAACAGATTCAGAATCGTTATCTTAAAGATAGTACATGCAATTATATAATTTTTAACTTTATTTATATAATTAATTTCAATACAGCAATGTCAAATGGGACAAATGACTGCTGCTGCTACTGCTGCTGCTTAATTTATAGTGGGATCGCATGAGTAAATGAGTTTTAGAGCTTGGTTCCCACTAGCAACTAAAGCACATTGCAGAGATTTGCCTTTAATAATTTTTCTTTCTTTTTATTTGTGTGAATCATTATTTCTTCAGTGTAAACCCAAGACACTTCCATGTTGTGTGCTAGCTAGTAGGGCTTGTGTCACAATTGGAATATTCCAGTTTCAAGTTCTCTTTTGCTCAGCATTAGCCTCAATAGCATGTAATATATTCTGTAGTTTTACTAACAGTCCATGGAAAGGTATGGATTTCACATATAAAAGAACAATACAAATGCTTCAGGTTTTGCTGTTAATTGTAAAATATTCTATGCACAATCAAGGCTAAGGCTGAGCAAAAGAGAACTTGAAACTAGAGTATTAAAACCAGACTTCAGTTGTTATAACTTATTATTTGAATATAATTATTTGTGTGGTTATTTCTGTGTGCTGACTGAGAATTATATATAACTATTCAGAATTTACCTGCCTCATGTCAGCTGGGATCTTTCTTGAAAGAATTAGCAACTAGTTTAATTTCACAATTATATCCATTTGAACGGAATTTGAAAATGTTACATTTATATATAGCCCAATGGCAATTTTTTACAATTTTAAAAATTGTTGACTGCCCTGGGTTCCAGAGGTTGTTAACTCTCACTCTGGCAATTGCACTTCGTCTGAATTACAATCGTTGGAGTGAGAGTAAACAGCCTCTGGAGCCCAGGGTAAGTGTCAACTGCATGAAGTGAGCTTTTAATCATATTTCTAGAGCTATGTAGGAATGGAAGGGAATTTTAATAATATGAAATTGGAAGATCTAATAAGAAGTGATTTTGAAAAAAACATTTAAAAAGAAAAATGAATTCTCTATGAATATTTTTCTTTTGAAAACGTAAGAATTTTTTAAGAATTAGTCATTTGGTAGTGGTAGTAAGATGATGCCGTCATTTATATATAAATATCCTGTTTACAATGGAAAGTAATTGTCACACTGTCTTATAATGTATAACTCTAATAAAATAATTTTGAAACTAACTGAAGGTTTGTCTTTTTAGAATTTCCCTTTGCATATAAAAGTAGATATTTTTCCACAGGGAAGGGATGCGTTTTAACATGATATAGTATTAGCAATGAATAATCGAGTTTTAATTTATCAAACCAGCTTTTTCAAAACTAAGATGCCTTTAGATCAGGCACGCCACTACTTCCGGAGTTTTATAAAATCGGACTTACGCGTAAATACTGCCGGCGTAGTATAAGCGCGTGCGCATGTGCAACGCAACCAATTTTAGCTAAATTTCAAAAAAGCAAAGTTATAGTGCTTAAAAATGAGATTATTCCGGGCGAAAGACCCTTGGAAATAAATTCGGAAAAATTCGTGGGTTCGAATCCCAGCGAGGTCGGAAATTAATTTTTCCGAATTTATTTCCAAGGGTCTTTCGCCCGGAATA
>WUAP02158464.1:0-10117 GCA_015163945.2 Stichodactyla helianthus
GCTCCTAGGGCCCGGCTACGCCCCGGCCCCGAACGCCCCAAAAGCAAAAAAAAAAAAAAAAAAACATCAAGCTGGGATTCCGTTTGGCCCCTCTGAACTGCCGACCCCCCCCCCCCCCCAAAAAAAAAAAAAAAATAATAATAATAAAACTAGGTACCAAAAATAAAGTATAAATTCTGAAAAGCCGCCATTTTGTTCCCGTCTTTTATTTTGCAATTTCGTTCCACCTTTGTCCAAAATTCCCTCGTTTTCAAGTCCGCCCGCTATATTTCATGAAAACACTCGGGCATCTCGTAAAACGTCTATTAAAGAATTATTTTAATAACTACTAAGAATCTCTCTTTCTGATTGGTCGAGGCGGGTGCTTTAAGGCGCGATTACACGGTGCAATTTTCTCTGCAACTTGTCTCGCAACGGCACGTGAGTTTGCACCTTTGTATTTTTATAAAAGAAATACGCCGAGTGCTTCAACACTTCTTGAGTGTTCTGACGATATCCAAGTGCTTTATAACTACACACAGCACAGCGAGCAAGTTTTTTTTAATTTCTTTTATAAAATACAAATCAAATTACTCTTTTCTGGTGAAAAATGCGATGTTTTATAAACACGCGTGCTTTGTGCTCTCGCGCCTCGGCCAACCAGAAAGCGGTACTTCAATTCCATCTCTGGATTCTGAAAACCTTTAACCAAACTTAACGATTTTACTAATGTCATTCTATATGACAAATTTTGACTGATTCCTTTTTCAGATAAAACCAACACTGTGACGTCACATGAAAAACTGGATCTTTGTGGACTGTAAATGTTTAGCCCACTATATAAAGGAATCCAGGCTACTAGGAAAATCTAACATAACTTCGTATTCCTTTCGACCAAGTACACCGGATTAAGTCATCTTTCCTAGAGCCTTTGCAGCTGAGCGAACTACTAATCCCCGAATAAAGCATTGCTGGCGGCCCTCTTTGTTTTGAAAATCATCAGCTGGTTCTTTCTAGCTTCCTGCGCATGCTGCACAAAATGGCAGGGCTCTGCATGACGGAATTACGAAATACAAAACTCAGGGACAAGACGGGGAATTTAACATTCACGGAGTGTTAAATTTAGCACTTTACCCCAGCCCCGGAGAAAGATTTGCTGTGAAATCCAGTTGTTGCTGTTAAAGTTGTTAAAACTGGTTAAGTACGCGTTAAATTCCCCGTATCCCCTTGCATTCACGCTGTTAAATTCACCGTTTAATCCCCAGTCTCACCACGTTGATTCACCGCCCTGCCCTGGGGGATCGGGGATTTCATTTGATTAGTGCATTTAGGCCTTCAAAAGCTTCTACGCGTCTGATTTGGAAGGCGTTTTCTATAAAGCAAACGTAAAAGTGAACATTTATATTTGATGAAAAAATACATTTACATAGAGTGGCATAAACCACACCACACAATAGACCTTTCCCCAATTCGCTTGGATGATCACAAAACAATGCATTTCATCATTTTAGCTAGAGAAGAAAACTGACAACGTAGACGAATAGCGCTGCGCGTTAGTGACGTCACAACTCAGACAAACAAACCTCAGAAAAAAATTTTTTTCATCTTCTTGAGGCCGATTTCTGCCGTTTGTTTATTAATAAAAACTTTTTTGAAAATAAGCAATGTTTCATAAATAAAATAAAATACAACGAAATAAAATGTATGTTTCTCCGTGTTCTTTTCAGTATAATTTTGTTTGTCTGAATCATACATCTATTAAGCGGGCTATTTTTAGAACCGACGCGCAGCGCTATTAGAGAAGCCATCGATATAAGACGTCATGGTCCACAACTTAACAACAAAGAGGAATGTATTGATTTGCCCAGACTTTACAATAGATTTCTATCACGTGACCAAGACCACGTTAAACCACTTCAACAGCTACAACAACATGAAGGATTGTTGTTGCAATCCGAAACGTCTTAAAAGACAAAACTTTGACTCTTACAAGGTATCTCTCTATCTAAAATTAATGTGAAAGAGTCAGATAAATCATTTTATCTTCAACACGAAACAATGGTTTCAAGTCGAGGTTGGCCTTAATAAACAAAAGAATCAAGTTCAGTCTCGACTGGGAACCATTGTTTCGTGATCATGCTAGCGAATTAGGGAAAGGTTTTTTACTTGAACAAAGGGTAAGTTTGATTTTCTTCATCAAAATCCTATTGAACCTCTTAAGATTTATGGAAAAACAAAAAAAAGCCTCGGAGTCAGAGCTTTGGTTGCCTGTGATTCTAGTACAGCATAGCTCCATAGTAGCTCTGGAACTCTCTCTATGACAATGTCAGAGAATGTCCCTCTTCGCATACCTTCGAAACAGTACTTGAGGCTTGATTTGGGTGTAGCTTTTTTATCCATTATTATTATTATTAGTGATATTTAGATAGTAATATATCAGTTTCGTAAGTTTATAGAACATAATATAGGTGTTTATTTTAATTAATATTCTTATAATTATTTTCTACATACTTGTTGCCAACGAAGTTGGCAAACATAGAGGACTTTGAGTTTGTTACGGAAGAATAGACCACTTTCGATATATGGTTGAGTGATTACACACAATAAGAACCGATTCGAGGCTCCGGGGAATGACAATGAAATAATCGTCAAATCGAATATGTTATGTTTCTTCAAGCAATATAACATGCTCAAAAAACAAAAAACATACTCATTCTAATCATTTACCAAGCAAATAACATCGAAATAATCGTAATTATTCTTTTGTTTCCCCGGAGCCTCGACTCGGATCTTATTGTGTGCGATCACTCAACCATGTATCGAAAGTGGTCTATTTCTTTTGTTCTAAACAGGTGTGACTAGTTTACACTCCATATAAGGAAGTGTGCATAGTTTTGCTTGGTATTGCTTTTGAAAAACCTATTAAACCAGTTTTTGTGTAAAGATTCTCAACATTTTGCGAGACAAATTTACACTGTAAACTCGTTAGGCATGGGAATCGTTATTTTTAGCCATGGGAATTGTCTCTTAGTGAGTTAATTCTTCTTCGGAAAATTATGTGGCGCGACGAATTGGCTTCTGCACACAATTTTACAGAAAACGACTCAATGATCAATCAAATTGAATCAACGAAGATGATCTCTCATATTTTCCTATCGCTCTCGCTAAAATACTCCCTTTCAAATCTCATTACTTCGTTGGCACATTCTGATTCCTTTTCAAGAACAAACACTAGGTCCAATTCCGTTACTGACAAGTATAACTAGTAGATATATATATTCTTATGTAGTAGATAGCCGATGACCTACATGAAAGCCAGTCCATGCATTTGCTTATTTTTATGCACTGACTGTAGCTCTTTGGTAAATAAATAAACTTACATAGTGGCTACATGGGTTTGTCTAAAAATTGAAGTCATTAAGTGCATAATAGTGGTATCTTTTAGTGACACATCCAGTTTTTTCATGTCTAGCTGTTTGATTTTGCTTTTAACGATTCATTTTATTCAACTTCATGTTTCTCTGTGACAGCTATTTTGAAGGGACTCCCTTTGAACCATTTTCCATCCCACTTCACCTTCATCGTGTAATCTCCAGTCGACTGAGGACAAAACGACAGTTCATGGGTATTTTCTTGCTTGCATCGAAATGAAACTTCCACTTCTTTCTTCGAAGAATCCACGACGGAAATATCGAGATGAAGTAAATCCGCTGTCGGGGTACGAATCATGAAGAATGCCTCCTCGCCAAGGGGGATTTCTGTTGGGTTTTTTCCTTCTTCGGACCAGATTTCACAACCAGCTGCAAACCCATTTGCTGTAGAGTCTGTCGCCGGTTTATTTACCGTTTTGTGTAGTTTAATCAACACAACTTTTCTGTGTAATTCTGAGTCAAGAATATTCATGATTCATCCAATCTATTCGTTTGGAAACTCAGTTCAAGGGAACAGTGTTTACTTTGACAGTGTAAAAGAGCCTTTTAGCGAGCAACTGTCGACCGGATTATGGCACAATATCATCAGACGAATTGATGTGTTAGTTATCTGCACTTAGCCATAGCGTACAGATGTTTATCGTTGAGTTTGTCTTGTTTAGTCTCTGCATTCAATATAACGATGAAATGACCTTTTATCGAACTCCTGCATATTATCAAACCTCAAGTGTTCAAAAAGGCACCTTGAACATCAAAACAAGTGCTGCAAATGATAGTTTGAATAGTGTATGAAAAAGAATATCCACGATTGGAAAGCGTACGAATATTGGATCTATTTTCAGGAGTTTTCGTTGTATTTGTGCGGTACACGATGTCAAGAACATTTCAATATAATGTTACTTCTAATCTCTCCAACAGTCGCGCTCAGCTATCAGTTAAGGATTTACACAACAGCCAATCAGACGTCCAAGTATTGGATCTACAAGCCCCAATACAAATATTCTCAAGTGGAACTTTTTCTTTGCGACAACAGTTTTTACATCATTTTATATATTTGTTTACATATATTATTTTATTTGTAAAAAGACGTTTATCAATGAATTGATGATTAGATATTTCAGTATCACTGAAATTAGAAATTACTAAAACTATATCTGACAGTTCCAAAGCCAAGATCACAGACATATGTCGCCTTGGTAATCCTGCTAGGCCATTTTTGGTCTCGTATCAAACGAGACAGCAAAGCGCGGTCCTGTTAGTCTTAATTCGCTTATCTTATTCGTTAGATTATGGGTAACTTGTAGTACTGTGTGTAGCATTCAAATGGCTTCCGGCGCACAATCCAATCAAGTATATTTCGTTTCCCATTCATTCGAAATCTCTTTTCCCATTTAGAACCTAATGGAAGGAAAAACGTGTCCAGTAATATCAACCACACCCTCAAATTTTACAGTCAAACCAGCTCAAGCGTACCCCTAGACCCCCATTAACGATTACATTATTCGAATATTCAGTCTATTATTCGTTCTTAGTTTTCATTAATAAAATAGAGGACTAAAAAATTTTCAATTTTAATTTTAAAATTTTCTCCTCGAATTTTAATTGGAAAAGCACATAAACATCATACTAGCCTTTATATGGTGTTTTCCTACCTGTCACTCGTTAAAGAATGCAATCAAAACGCAAGTAGAAAATAAATTTTCAAGCTTGCAGTCTTCAGTATTATTAGTGAAAACTCAGAGCGAATAATCAACTCATTCCAATTATTTGAATAATAAAATCATTAATGGAGTCTAAAGGGCTGGGCTACGCTGAGCTGTTTCTGATTCAGTAAATCTTTCTTTCTTATAGTTTTCTTATTTCTCTTTCTTATCTTGTTATTCCTCTTCTCAGTGAATGTGCAGCTCGTAAGTGTTCCAAGTCATCGTCTTCATTTCTTCATTTTTAACGTCCCTAAAATACACAGGTTCGTGTTACTCAGACAAGCCGCAAGAGCACTGCAGTGATCAAGTGTCCTTTCTAATGATAAGAAATAGCCCATAACGCACAAGGTTTCGAGTATTACCACACTAGCGCTGTTCCCAATCACGGGAATAAGATTGTTATCCACCGAAAGAAACTATAGTTCTCGCTAATACCTTAGTAAGCTTTACTTTATAAACAGTTCCATTCATTCCTCTCATTGTATCTCATTTATTTTAGCAAATTTTAAGTTATCTATATCTCTAATTTAGTGGGTTTTGTGCCTGGTGTATATGTAATAGTCCTTTGTGGTTTTGAAGGAAAGCAGATAAAAAGTGACAATTGGATCAAACTCAGCAGTACTCCCACTCCGTTTGGTATCTGAAAAAAAGAAAGAAAAAAACCCTTTGTTCATGCCCTAGTCAATTGAGACCCCCGACCCCCGACTCCCAAGACAGGGAGGGGATTTAACGCACACTTGCACGAGGATACGGAGAATTTAACGCGTACTTTAACAGTTTTAACATCAAAATTTCCAACAATTTTAACAGCAAATCTTTCTCCAGGGACTGGGAGAAGGTGCTAAATTTAAGACCGTGGGGACGTAAAATTCCCCGCCCGGGGTTCAGGGTTCGGGGGTTTCAATTGACTAGCACAATTAGATAAAATCCATCAAGACCACTGTCATCTGATTAAAGTAAAACAGGAAGGTGTTGGTATAAATAATGAAGCAAAAAATCTTTATCTTGAACATTAATCTTTTAAATACTTTTTTCCCCTTCTTTCTTTCTTTCTTTTTTTTCCCTTTCACTTTTTCATTGGTAGTTAATCAATTATTTAGGTATTAATACTTGTATTTTATTACTAAATAGTTTTGTAAGTATGTATATGCTTTTTCCAATGTTCTTTATATTGTCGTCTAATTAAAACCATGGACTCCCACAATGAGTACTTTCCCTCTTGGGGTTAAATGTTAAGTGTAAACGTGTTAAAAATGAAATAAATCAAAATATATAAATAAATAAATCAAAAAAGATTTTGAAGTAGCCTGAAGAAACAGCTGCCTCTCACCAGGTGATGGGTTGGTTCTAGATTTGGTTTTAGATTTGGTTTTAGATTTAGAATGCTTCTCAAGTACAGGGATGATAACAGACCCAACTTAATAAAAAAATACAGAGATAGAAAGATACAGAGATAGAACATCTCTTAGAATGTCAAGGGAGTCATCATTTAATAGACAAAACTTAACTGATACACATAAATTGAATTTTGAAAGCATCTCTGTTTTACCGGTGGCTATTAAAATACCATAATTAGTTTTCACATAGTATTCAGTGTTACAAATTATTAAATGACTCCCACAGTCATTAACATATGGCATGGAAAACTATAACTTGAAGACACAGCACTCAAACTTTATAATTTTGGGGGTCATTCAACAGCTGATGCTATGTAGAATCAATAATAAGAATATTGTCAGATGTGTCATAGTCACTTCAAGTGTACTTACTTTAATAAAATTATCTTGTACAATCTTTCCATATATTAGCCATTGCAGAGACACAAGAAGGTTTGCCACACAAAGAGAAAATGTTAAACATTCTGTGCTTTTCTTTTGAATTACTGTTGCCTGTGTTGGAAAATATAAAGAATTAAAAAACCTAATGATTGCACAGCTGTCACTGACTTGGTTAAACATAAAATTACAATTGAACAGATCACAGTGTATTCCCCAAAAGTATGGCCACTTTCCTCACCACTTTTAGTGTATTTGCATACTTTTATGCATGGGATTTCATACGTCATTAAACCAACACATTCTGATAAGATAAGATAAAATCCCATGCGCAAAAGTGTGTGAAAACATTAAAAGTGGTCATACTTTTGCAGGTTGTGCTGTGACATTCAAAGATGCAGAATAGCAAGAACAGCAGAAAGGATGACATGTTTGCAGACAGCTTGATGAAAGCAAAATAAGAAAAGAAAAGACTTGAATTCACTGATCTGGCATTCATTGTTTTACCTCCCTAGTTACTGTTGCTACATCAGACAAACTAAAGTTTGTTTTCAATATATAGCGTAGGAAAGATGATTGCTTAAATTTTTACACATCTGTCTTTAAATGAATGCAGTCTAAAGATATATTTAAAAAAGTATCAAGAAGTACTACAATTTCTTATGAATCCAAGTTTGTTGGTTGGACATTCTGAATTCCATTGGGAAAGCTACCCATTGTTTGAGTGGTCACTCAAGCACAGCTGGGATCAGTGAATTAATGGAATAGAATGAAAAGAAAAGAACATGACAGTTAGAATAAATTAGTAAGAATTAAAAGAAAACAGAAGAATGAAAGCGGATTCTGAGTGGATTTTGAAAGTGAACCCAATTTGAGTCAATCGTTTCAAGACATGTCTAAGTTTGTAAAGTTACAAATAGAGTGATGGCACTTAACCCATGAAATAGATTTTAGTCTAATAAAGATTATTAGTAGACACTAATTCCATTGTTTTCTTTTGTGTCTATTTGTTAATTATACTTTAACTATTAGTTTCTGTTTCACAGGATAAGTGCCTATCACTCTATCTACACTAAATCCACTTAGGTGTATTTGTTTTCCAATTTCAGACCACATTTCATTTCCTTGAGAACTGTTTTTTTGTTTCTCAGAAATGCTTGAAGACATTAAATTTAGATGAGTCTCGAACAAAGAATCTTATTCTGAAAGGATTGACATGTGGTCTTAAATGGGGAAACATTACACTCAAGTGGATTTGGTATACTGCTTCATATTCTTACCAAAGATACAAGGGGAGAACCATATACTGCGACTGAAAATCCACTGCACACTAATCCAAGGTGCAGGGTAGCTGTTTCAACATCCTCAACATAATATTTAGTGTAAGTTAAGACAGATGTCACCCCTAAGAAGGCCAGCAGTAGCTTGACATTGATATTTTTCTGTAGTGATAACAAAAGAAAGGCCTTTTAATTATGGCATTGCAAATTAATAAAATAGCTACATCAACATCAAGAGTAATGAAAAATAAAAAATTAAAAAGCTAAGATAAAAATCAGACTGAGAGTGAAGAAAAGAAAATGTTGGAAATGGAATAAAGAGAAAAACAGTAAGTAAAGGAGAAATTACAAAAGAGAAAGAAAGACAGAAAGAATGGATAGATACATTTACTGGAAAAATGAAAAGGAAAGAAAAGAATATATAGTATGGCTAGTATGTATATTATTTCTATATTACAAACACCAGCTTGCATCAGTAATAATAATAATAATCATTAATAGTTACCTTATCTCTTGTGTTGACGTAGTAAATAAAAATATAAATACCCTGTGAAACTATTCCTATAAAACTAATAAATGTGATTGGGAAATCATCTTTTAGCAGGCCATATTTTGTCCATAGTACAGAACTGTGGTTAAAAAATATTAAAAAATCTTATTACATGGAGGATATTACACAGCATCGTGAAGATATGAAGTTTTTCTTCAAGTGGTGAAAACAATATTTCATGAGTGAGTGCAGGGAATGAGTGAAATATCTTTTTCAATGCAAGAAGATAAACTTCATATCTTCAAGGCACTGTGTAATTTTCTTTTTATTATATAAGTACTATATTTCTCATTTTTCATGGTTACAGATTTCTTTTTATTCGTTATTGTATTCATTACACACCGACACAGCCTATATTAGTTTAACTGCTAGTTTCCATTTGTATTACTAGCTATAGTCATGGACAAGTGCACTATCACTAAAGTTAGGCACTGTCAACATATTTAACTGTACATGCAATCACATATTTACAAACCTTAAACAACAAGCAAGAAATGGGAATAATGCCACTTGTCCAGTACTTCCATTTCGCAATATTTTCGTACATGTTTGACTGAGTTAAAAAAAGTTTAAACATGTCAGATAATAATTTTTGACTTTTTTCAATTATCATGACATTAGTTCACATGCCATCAAAAATTGTTATTAGCCAATCAATGGCAAGATAGTGATTACAGTCAAAGGACATGAAGCGTACCCCTCTAGATTCCATTGATGATTTCTTTATTCGAATATTGAGTTGATTATTCAACCTGAGTTTTCATTAATACAATGGAAGACTCCAAGCCTCAAAATCTATTTTCTACTCGCATTTTGATTGAATTTCTTTAACGAGTGCCATAAATAGGTAGGAAAACTCCACAGAAAGGCCAGTACAACGTTTTCATGCTTTTCCGATCAAAATTCAAGTAGAAAATTAATTTTGAATTGACGAGTCTTCCGTTTTATTAATGAAAATTCAAATTGAAAAATCAACTCAATATTCGAATAATGAAATCATTAATGCAGTCTAGGGGGGCACGCTTCGTGTCCTTTGACTGTAAAATGTATAACAAATATGTTATACTAATCATTGGGTGAGTTTTGCTGTTTCCCTGACTACAGCTCTGAGCAGGAAACAGTAAAATTTATTGACTTCTAAGTCACCAAACCACTAAGTCACCAGAAATGCAACCTGGATTGACCTTTGAAAGAACAATTTTTAGCACTGTGCATCAAGTTTGCTTTTTGCTTTGGCAGTTGGTATATTAAACAAAACACTTATTTACTGCGACCTCAGGAAAGCAGTGTGTTTTGTAGTCTCTCAGCTGAGCTGACGTTTCAAGTAGAGACTAGTGAAAACTAGTTTAAGCTGCGTCGGTGTCTTGAATAAAACAGTTGATAGATAAGATAAACTTGA